>CM043118.1:67296380-67418703 GCA_023701765.1 Hylyphantes graminicola | reverse complement strand
GCTGTTTTGAGAATGAAATATGCTGATAAAACCTCACCACTCATCACCACACCAGGTCATATTAAATGTGGTTTTATATTCTGAGGTCTATGGCTATATTCCTTATTTAGCTCTAGTATAATGCGTCAATACAATTACATGCATTTTTTTGTTTTAAATCATGATCATAGTGACTATATTCCTCATGTATCATTAGTATGTAGCTCTAGTTCGGTTTTAAGGCTCTGCCAACCATCTTCTGTGGGATATCCACGGACACGATAAATACATAATTACAACACCTCTAGTGCGAGGTGGCCTCGTTCTTGAATGTGGTTTAATATTAGATGAGTTGGAGTATCGTCGCACTAGAGCTGTAAACAAGTCTAAATTGAATGCGTTTTTTAATCGAGAGGACTATGGCTATGTCCCTAATGTAACTCAAGTACGAGTTTGCCTTTTCACTTGAATTCGTTTTTAAGCCCGCCATGACTATATTACATTACTCATAGCTCTATATCTACTACTCATTAGGTGCGTTTAGCCGCCCACTTGGCATAGTGGATAGCGCGTCTGAATCCCAGCCAGTGGGTCCCGGGTTCGAATCCCGGTTGGTAAGCGCATGGATGTTTGTCTTGTGAATAAAGTGTTATTGTCTATGTGTTTGTCTCAGAGACATAACATAGAGTGGACTGCGCTTCAATAGTAAAGCAAAGTTGGGGATGGGAAAACTGAAACCGTTTTCTTGAAAAACCGGTGTTTTGGCCCCAGTTTTGACAGAAAAAAACGGCTTTTTTTTATGAGGCCGGTCTGAACCAGAAACCGGTTTTTTAGGGAAAAAACCGACGGAAACCGGAAAACCGGTTTTTCTCAAAAACCGCCATCCCTTGCAAATTAGCATTATGTCCTAAACATCACAAATCGCCAAGAGGAGAAAGGTTTCTACATATGGCAACTTAACGCTCCCGTTTTGTTACGAACTATTCCAAATTGTCGACAGACCTGAATATCAGCTAATAGCCGAACTGGTGACTTGCATCTATTTCAAAAGCACGTGGGTTTCTACCAATCACAGCCGCTTGTTTTTTTTAATGTTTTTAGAGACGATATTTTGCGCATAGTTATAATTTTTTTCTCTTCTGGCTTTTTTAATAAATATTTAAATACATTATTTTCATCTCTGAGCATGTTAACAATCGTGAATGTTATACTCTTAATTCAGTAAAGTTTTGTGCAAGATGCCAAATGCTTGGGCAATTCCTAATTGTAAAGGGAGGTATGAAAAAGGATTTGTCACACTTCACAGGTAAAATTTATTTATAGTTCTGCATACTTTTAGAAATTATGTTCTTTATAAACTATAATTTCTATCGAGGGAATTTATTCTAAAAGCTCTTTTATACTAAAGAATCATATTCATGATTAAGTCAACATTGTTAGAATTCTAAATTATAATTAATCCTTTTGGGCCAAGTCAATTAAATTAATGGTCTGAACATTGACAGCTATAAAATCGAACATTTGTTTAAGTTGGAATATATTGATGTGTTTTAGAAAGTTGATTTATTTCAGGTGAAATAAAGGAAAAAGCAATATTTCAAAACGACATACTTGAATTTTTTTTTAAATCAGACCATTAGAACGAAATTTATAACTGCTGAAAATATTCACCATGTCAATAACCAACTTATATTACATCAACACTCTACAAAAACCTATTAATGTTCTTTTAAATTAATTTTTAAAAAAAGTCTACGTAATTGAGTTGTTCAAGTTATCTTAAATAGACGTAAAAAAAAACAAAGGAATAATCTGATATCCATTAAGAAGATCTTAAAAAACTAGCGATTCATCCTTGTTCCTTTCCAAGCTTCTTTATTATAACATTAGGTTGTCGGTGTCATGTGTTTAGGTCGTTGTGGGAAAACTCGCCAAATGGTAAACTCGCCATACATGCGTGCCAAACGTGACACAGTCATGTGACTGTGTAAAATAGATGATGAGGACACTTTAGGTTTGCCAATGCGCAGTCCATTCTATGTTATGTCTCTGGTTTGTCTTTGTCCTTATTTGTGTAAAAAGAAGTCCAACCTCTTCGGAGGCTCTGGCAACCATCTTCTGTGATATAATCACAGACACGACAACAACAACAACATTAGGTGCGTTTACATGAGCCATCGAATCCATGGATTTAAGAGCAAACTCAAAAAAATTTCCCTCTTGGAGATTTCCTCCTTGACAGAACCGGAATCGCAGGTTTTATTGATGGGTTTTGGAAACCCTCCAATGAAGGGGGTTTGATGTTTCATACCATGGATTCGGCCACAGACTATCATTTGGGTTAGAAATGCTGCTTGACCTCTTTTTCCCCTAATGGGGATTTTGGCATTCCATGGATTAGATGGCACGTGTAAACGCGCCTAAATTTTAGACATTAAAAAACGTTACACTAGCACTACACAAGGTTATCTTAAAAGCGGTTTTTTTTTTCAAAGAGTTCTATAGTAGGGTAGAGACTGAACCTACCAACTGCCCCATGGACCAACACGGACAAAATATAGGTTGGCATATGGGGCTCGATGGCCGAGTGGCTTGGATCGCAGGCCATAACGCTAGCAGTCCGAGTGCTGTAACGCGTGAGGTTTCGATTCCCGCCTTTGCCCTGTGTGTACTTCCTTTCTCGGTATCAAAAATATAAATTAACTAGCACTTTTGCCACTCTATTCGGGCTCCTTAGTGAGCCATGGCTGCCGTTGTCATCCAAGTACGAGTCGTTTCTCTACCCTACTATAGAACACCCTGGTTTTATATTGGGAGGCTCATGACATTATTCCTCATGCATCTCTAGAATGAGGTCTCTCCCCTTAAATCACGATGCTCATGTCAATGGACAATTCCCGTATTTTTTTAAAACACTTAAAACTATTTTTCTTAATAAACAAAACAACGCTGATTCCGAATATCCTGGTTAAAATATCGAAAAAAATGTGTTTTTATTTAATATTTAATTTTTAAAAACTCGCAGAAATTATAGTTCTTGTTTTAACCGTTCTGCTCTTGGTCGAGCGGTTGGGACGTCACCATTTATGTTCGTGGGTTTGTTTACTAAAGTTTACAACGGCGTGCCGACGACCTATCTAGAGTTTTCAATTGCTTTCTTATTAAATTTATTTATTTATTTATTTATTAAACGTTCGGATTTTTATTCTTTATTTTTAATTTACTATTATTTTTTATTCTAATTGTCTTTTTTCTTCAATTTATTTCGATAGAACCAGGCTTTTTCAAAGCGCAGAGCGACAACTTACCCAAAACCTGCGTTATTATACACCCCATTTCTTTCAGGACAATTACTTGGAATACAAAAAAAAATCTTTTCTTGGGTAGTAACTGTAGTATTATGGCACTCAGGAACTATGCAATACCGATATGACATGTTCAAATAGTTATAACAAACGAAACTAATTGTATGGCATATATCACAGTTTCACACAAATGTCAATATCAACCAGAGCTTATCGGAATATGTCAACGAGTTTTGTAAAAACTGACGTCATAGCGTTTCCGCGCGCTTTTGAGCGATTTTCGCGCGCTTCTCGAAAGCCCGACTTTGAAATTGAATAAAAAATAAATACGCATAGGAATTTTTTTTGTTTGGACAAATATTTTTTTTCGACATCCTGCATCGAATAAAAAAATATAAAAAAAATGTGGGAATTGTCCATTATATATTTTCGAAGTTTTTAAATGCCAGAATATACAACAGATGGCGACACTATTTTAATAATAACAATTAACCGGATTTTTTTACTTTCTAATTTAGTTTTAAATAGACGTTATATAATTTTCGCCAAGTATGAAAATCATCATAACATGACAAAGTAATTCTTTTAAAATAGTTGCGATTTCAAAACGAATGCATTAGCTCTATGGGGCTGACTGTCCCTCATAAACTAGCTCAAAACATGAAAATCTCGTCCAGAGATAATAGCTTGTAAAGTTTCATTTTAACAATACGGGAATACCAAATAGTTACATTACATTAACATACAATAAAACTAAAACATGCAATTTTGCCAATTTCTAGTTACTGGATCCCCTTAAGATGTTAAAAGTTGTAGTTAAATCAATCTCTAGGTTAAATTTACTCTGTATTATAATTTTGTCAAATGAAAAATGAATTTTTATCTTTCGCCGGAGAGAATTCGAATATCGAATTTATATCGAAAATCACCCGTTCATCGAAAATTGATCGGTTATGTACGCTCGAGCGAAAAGCCTTTAAATCACTGTTGCCAACTCAACAACGGCATGAGAAACTTTATTCATTTAAAAATATTAACTTAAGCAAAGTTTATTTTGGTCATAAATAATTTTAGAATGAAGTCAGGAATGTGATTATTGATGGTTATTTTATAACTTTTATAAGTAAAAGAATTTCTTGTTAATATTAATTAATAGATCAATATTCATTTTGTTCATTGATGATAGAATATTTCATACTATACCGGTATGTTATAAAATCATATTCTAAATTTATTACATTTACTTTATAAGCATATGGAGTTAAGTACTTAAATTACACATGTACATGATTACATTTAATTTAAATATAATTGTTCCAATTTTATTTATTATAATTTTCAAAAAAAGAATGGCGTTTAATAAGTTAAAACAATATTTAACACTATTTTATTATTTAAAATTATAATTACTTATGCATAGCAAATTTTTAACCATTGTATTTAATATTCAGATTAAATTTAAAATTATACTAACTATACTACACATCAAATTCCACTCTTCGTCATGCAAATCCAGTATTTCTAATGGCTTGAGTTGTAACTATGTTATATCCTAGAATCTGTATCATGAACAAAATACTTGGGTCTGCCCATCGATTCTTATTTGAAGTGGAAAAGTCATGTCGATGAATTAAGTAAAAGATTGCGGTTTATATTAGTAAAATTCTATAACCTTAAACACAAAGTTGACAAATTTCTTAGTAATTTTATAATATTCTTAGTTTTACTCTATATTAAATTATGTCATAGTATGGGGTGGGGAATACAAGTCTAATCTAAATCCTTTGTTTTTAATTCAACATAAATGTTTGAAAGTTTTAAATTCTCAATGTAATGCGCTTTAATTTTAGGAATATTAAGGTAGGCGAATACCCGAAATTCTAAAATTTTTACTATTATTTTAATCTTTTCCAAATTTGGCATAGTGATTTCAAATATAATGAACAATGCTTTTTAGGCAATTTTTTTTATTTAAATATAATTGATTTATTTTAAACCGTGTTTTTCACCTAAAAAAAGGGGTTTACGCCAACAGTTCTAGTATAAAAAGTTTTACATTAATTGACCTGAAATTTTTTACAGATGTTATTTCAATATATATCTGTGCCATGAACCTCTAACATCTGGTGTAAATATACAAGTTTTTTTTTTTTAAAATGTCCAAGTGTAAGTTAATCGAAAAAATCCTTTTTTTGTGGTTAATTTATAAAAATTTTCTTAATAACTTCTTTTCTTGTAATTTGTATATAACTCTAGAGGGTCATTGCATGCATCAGTTCAAAACTAAGAATTTAACACATAGTTAATGTTTGTAGGATGAAAATTCAATGTGGTAGACTTGTTAGCGTAAACCTCTTTTTTTAGTAGAAAAACAGACTTTAAAATAAATAAATTATATTTAAATTATAAAAAATGCCTAAATAGTATTATTCATTATATTTGAAATCACTATGCCACATTTGGAAAAGATTAAAGAAATAGTAAAAATTTTAGAATGTTGGGGAATTTTGGGTATTCGCCTACCTTGATCTTCTACCATTCAGGTATGATTACTTATTCCGTATCGCTCTGTATTTGTGACACAAAATATATTTGTGAGTTTTAAGATATAATCTCTCCAATAAGACCAAGAAATATACACAAATTCCCAATTCCCAATTTAAATAAAGAAATCTTTAGAAAACATTATTTAGCTCTTAAATTCTTTAAAAGTTTACCAATTTCAATTCAAAATATTGACAAATACTCACTTTTTAAGCGCTCTTTAAATTTATACTTATTGACGACCTTCATTTATTTTATACACTGAAGCATAAGTAATTTAAAAAACCAGTCTCTTGCCAAATTCTGCGATTCTGTAATTTATTATTTGTACTTTGTTAAAACTTATTTAAATTTCTAGGCTGCTTAAGGGGGTTCGGTATGTTGTATATCGTTAATGTTAAATTGGCCAAATGCAATGCACCTTTTCACAATAACTACTGATCAGATAATCTTAAAATTTTCTGTGTGTGTTATACCAACCTTATATAGCAATCTGAGGTTAAGTTTTTTAAAATAGCTGTTAGATTTTTTAAATAAAATTAGTTTTAAAGTAGCCAAAAAATCATGAAATTGTTCACTTTTTTGCCCCATAATTTTTTTTTCACTTTAGTTTTATTAAAATTTATAACCTCAGATTAATCTATACTATCGTATAAAAAAAGATTACGAGAAAACATAGCATAGTTTGAGAAAAGGTACATCGAAGTTCAAAAAATCAAGTTCTGAGAAAAACGCGTTTTAAGTTTTTACTGATAACATATTTAATTACGAATGGTTAAATAAAATGGCTTTTAATGTCAAAAATATTTTTCCAATCGTCTTGATACTTTGTGACATTATTAATAAAGGTTGTAATAGTATTTTAAGCCAATAATTTATTTTTTTATTTTTTCACCGATTTTGGGGTACTGAACCCCCTTACACGAAAATGTTCCCCTTAAGTTGCTAATATAATTTGTTTTTGTATTTATTCAAATATTTTCTTTGTTGATATTATTTAAGTTATTATTAAAAATATTCAGAATAAATTTAAAACCATTATAATTAATAGTTATAATACATTTAAATCATTGAATTTAATATTTATATAGATTTTAAAACATTAAAATTTATGTATTAGTAATCAATATTAAAGTTGTTATTAAATACATAAATTTTAAATACACTTATTTCATTTTGACTGTCAGTCAAATAAGCGCAAATGCCTTAGTTTTGTAATCACAACTTTAGCAAAAGAATTGCTTGGCCATGTTAGCCCAATTTCACCAGGTATGAGAATCATTATAACATCAGTTTAAAACAAAGTTGAAGATAAAATAATTCTTGGTTATTTAATTATTAATTCATGGAGTTTTAAAATAGTGTCACCATCTGCTGTACATTTTAGGCATTTTAAAACTTTAAAATGTATAATTAAATATCCGAGATAACATTTTAGTTTCAAATATGTTTCATTTCCGAAAAATTTAAACCTTAATTACGAAGTAATTTGCTACTAGGGTAATAAATGAAATGAGGGGTATAGAATCAAAAGTCACTAAATCCAAAAAGTAAAAATATGGGAAATCGAAAAAAAAAAAAAACCTTTTTAATACCTTACTATTGTATAAAGTAAAGGTGAGTACATGTAAATTAGTACAAAAATTATACAAACTCATTAAGATAGAAATAATTTACAATACTTGCATAGTTTGTAATTACCAAAACTAATTTGGAGTTAGAGTTTTGACACCAACACCTGGAGTTAGATAGTTTTGATTTTTAAACATAAGGAATTAGTGAGTTTTGATTCTTAATATGACCAAATAATTTTAATAATGAATAGTATAATTTAAAAATACGTAACTAAAGACTATTGTATGAAATATGCCTACAACTTTTTCTATGTTCATTGTTAGGCCAACTTCTGGGCTTGTAGCGTATACTGCAAAACTAAGACAGAAGTAGGCCTACATTTGTATGGATATAATATTATGCTCTGCAAATAAAATGATAACTGCATATATGGCATACAAATGTATTGAATAAATTTTACATCGTTTCAGTTTGTTTTGCACAGTCAAATTAATAGGAATAAATAATAACTATGATACGTTAGGAGGATACGTTAGGTTATAGGAATATCATTGATACGTTTACACAATCAAAATTGGTTCTTCGTCAGCTGCTTGGTACTCCCTAATTTTCTCGGCACACGCCAACAACATATTCTTTGCATTAGATTATTGTTATTATAATACCCCCCCCCCCCCCCCATTGCATTATTTCACATCCTTATCGACTTAAAAATTTACGGAATTGCTGAAAATTGAAATTATGTTGATTTTTCAATAATGTATGATGTAAAGCAAAATATTGTGCATTTATTAATTTAACAAATATGATAAAAAAAAGTCCTAAGAATAAATATTCAAACTATAGATTATAATTTGATCTGGATGCACGGCAGTGCATCGCCAAGTTCATAACGAAGGCGGCACTGACTATCCTTTACTGGGACCATTTCGGCATAATTTTGGAGACCCAGTTCTTTTCTTCTACGCACTTTAGATTCGAGTTTAGACTTTTTTCTGGGTGTCCTTGTGAGACTTAACCTAGAAAAAAATTTCCAGCGTTCGAACATCATTTAAGCCAGAGATAAATGAACCAGAAAAACGACAAATATGTCCCTGACTGACTGACTGACTGACGGACGGTCATAATGTTTAGGTACAACGGCTTGTTATGGAGTTACGAAAATTGGAACACTTATAGAATAGAGACCGTAAAGTAAGCGAGAAAAACGACAATGCGCTCGCAGTGGCCAAATTCCGAAACTCTGGCGTGTAAACAAACGCCGAAAGTATTTGTTTACATTGTGTTTCTTATGCCAAAAGTTTTTCCAAATCATAGCTCTAAAGTTGTTTTATCGTTTTATGGTTATGTGGTGAATCTCCATTTCATTTCTATAAACTTTCTGTCAGGATGGATTGTGTTTTATATTGCGGTTTTTTTGATAAAATCAATATTGACGAAAGCGAAATTCGAGAATCCGTTTGGAAAAAAGGTCGGAGTATTAGTATGAAAGTAACCATGTGTTCGGCCTAAAAGAAATGGTATCTGAAATTCTTAATCTTAATTACAGCTTTTGTGATACCGGAAACATCCGTGTCTTCAAGATACAAAGTTGAAATAAGGGTTCTGTTTGTAATAATTCAACCACCAGTTTCCTTTTTTTGAGTACGCTGAAATCTGGACTCGGCATGACCTGCATGTGCTGATCTTCTGTGGTACACAGCTGGCATAATTGTAGGAATATAAGCAGGATGTATAACTTCATCCATACGTTTTTTCCCTCCTAGGAAATGCTCACTACATATAATCCTACTAATAGTAGAAGTACGCCAATTTTTTCCATCTCAGGGCTGTTAAAAATAAATCAGATATAAATGACTTTTCCTTCAATAAAATTTTATTTGTAAGTGCTTTGCCAAAATAATATTTTTATAAATAAAATGTCAGAACTACAAATTATTGTGTATTATTTTATTATTAGGTCCAGTTCACAATATTTAAAGAATCTGAGGTTTAAAGCTGGTTAATAAACTAAGAAATGAGAAATGTAATTAAGAAAATACTACAGATTTTATAATAACACACAAAAATTAGACAAAGTCGCAAATATATGGTAGGGTTTCTTGATATGACAAAAAGTCAATGAATATTAATAAATGTTAGTTATTATTTTAATCTATAATTTATTAATTTGAAAACTTATACAGTAAAATTGGAAACAAAAAGAATTATCGAAACATAATTATGTTTGCCTACGACTTATTTTAACTACATATTTTTTTTTAAATATTGCTTCTAGATTTCGATGTACAGTTTAAGACATGTATAAACGCCATTAAAAACCTGCCAACCCTAACAGAGAAGCTTTTATTCTAAAGGAATTTCGGTCATTGTTTTTAAAATAAAATATTTTAAATAAAAAAAAAACTTCTCGCGATCCATTTATCACAGCGACCCGGAAATCTATCTTCAGAAGGGAAACGATAAAATGCTAATTTTGTATTATCTTTATAGCTTTCGCGTAGGAATTTGAGCATCCCACTACACAGCACACAGTTTTACTCATTTTCAGAATATTTTATTTAGAAATATTCGATAAATATATGAAAAATTTCACTTGTAGAAACGGTTCAAATGGTAAACAAATAGATTCCGATGCAATGCTTACACGCCAGAATTTACTCATTTGTCCTGCAGATGGCGCAGGCATCTACGCTTACGGTCTCTATAGAGCATGCATATAACAGAAAAAATCCGAAAATCGAAGATTTTACCCTAGGTCGGTCGTAAACTGATTGGCGCCCTTTTTCATAAGCAGTTGCAATGCTCTCCATACGCTGATATACCAGCGGCGATTAAACATCGTCGCCAACAATTCAAATAGTTATTAGCCTTCATATACGTTAAAGGTTTTCAAGTGTGGGATTTAGCACACGATAATACTAATGGAATGTGTCAATCAGCATTTTGACTAAATTGAATGGTTTTCAAGTACAGCACCTGAGCTGGCAGCCAGCACCATGTTTTATAATGAGCCATGGTTGTTTGGAGGTAGGATTAACATCGCACAAGGGCTACATATGAGTAATGGTTGGAACCAATGCTTCACAATGGGCAAATGTTTTTTTTAAGGATTTTGCTTGCAGTAACGTTGTACTAGAGCTACACAAGGGTTATTGGCGGCGTTTCTCGTATTTTTTAAATCGTGGTCAAGTGACGATTTCTTGAACAGAATCTTTCAATCAGTACCAACGGATTTAAAAAAAAAATTTGTTAGAAAGAAATGACATATATCAAAGGCTTGACCTATGTTTTATACTTTTTGTCCGTCTGTCTGTACGCTTTTTCGTCCGTATGTTCTTTATAAGATGGTCTGTCATATTTCCGGTTCTAATCGTCCGATTTCAATTTTTTTTTGTTAGAAATGTATGGCATCAGAGACCTGTATTTCATACTTTGTGTCCGTCTGTCTGTACGTTTTTCTGTCCGTCTGTCAATCTCCTTTATAAGGGGTCTGACATATTTTCGGTTCTAACCGTCCGATTTTAAAAATTCTTTTTTTTTTTGTTAGAAAGAAATGATATCGGAGATCTATATTTCATACTCTCTGTCCGTCTGTCTGTACGCTTTTCTGTCCGTCTGTCTTTTATAAGACGGTCTGTCATAATTTCGGTTCTAATCATCCGATTTTAAAAAAATCTTTTTTTTTATAAAGGTATGGCATCATATTTCATACTTTGTGTCCGTCTGTCGATACGTTTTTCTGTCCGTCTGTCAATCTGTCCTTTATAAAAAGGTCTGTCATATTTTCTGTCACTGTCATATATCTGTCATTTTATATATCATGTTTACTTAAAAACGTGGATTGTCCTCTAAAAAAGTTAATATATTTAAAAAACAATCGAAAGTGTCATATTTAAAAATAAAATGTTTTTATTAAAGAACTTATTTAAATTATTTTATTTAGTATACCTACAAAAAGAAGTGAAATCCAAACAAAAACCTCTCAGTAAAAGAAGGCCAAGTTCTTAAAAAAATATATGGCCTGGCCTTAAAAAGAAGTGAAATCATGAAAAAGGTACCAAGTTCATTTAAAGTTACTGATGTGGTATTGAACACCAAAACATTTTAGTCTTTGATCATTCTTATGTTTACCACATACAAGCAAACTCGCACTTGTGTTTGTGTAACTTGGCCATTACGCATTATGAAAATTTTGTTGAACTTTTTGCACTATGGGATGTTGAACCTTTTGAACATTGAAATGAAAGTATTAATGTAGGTATAGTGTTTTTAAGTGTTTCAAGCCACACAAAAAAGATGCCTAACAGAAAAAGTTATTTTTTATAAACTTTGTTTTCTGCTTAGTGGTCAAACAGAGTAATCTTGGTCTTTTTTTCTTCGAAAAAAATTGTCAATGAATATTTGAACATTGATGTAACTGCTTTTCAGTATCAGTATTGTATACGTTTTTTTTATATAAATGTCGAAAACGAATTTCTAAACTACCATTATATTGAACTTGCGATAAAATAGTTACTACTTTTAGTGGCAGTCGCAATATCGTGGGACCGTTGGAATCGAGTTGTACAGTAATGAATAATCATGTATCATAATACCTTTAATGGCTTGTTTATTTTTATTCAAAAATGCGTAATGGCCAAGTTACACAAACACAAGTGCGAGTTTGCTTGTATGTGGTAAACATAAGAATGATCAAAGACTAAAATGTTTTGGTGTTCAATACCACATCAGTAACTTTAAATGAACTTGGTACCTTTTTCATGATTTCACTTCTTTTTAAGGCCAGGCCATATATTTTTTTAAGAACTTGGCCTTCTTTTACTGAGAGGTTTTTGTTTGGATAGTACTTTATTGCTTGCCTTCAACTTATTTGACTACAATACAAAACAATACTTACACTACAAAGATTTTATTAGCAAAAAAAAAAGGCAACAATAGGCACAAATTTAATGTTCCATAGCTTTGGACCAGCTGGCTCTCCCAATCCTTGGCATATACTAACCACTTTTTTGGGGGGTGTCTTAATTTCGTGATACATACAAAATAGTAGTAAATTAGAGCAGTACAGTTTTAATCTTCAAGATAGGCATTCAATGCTCTCAGCAAGGGATACACTAAATTATGAAACATATTGGAAAATACAATAGTTTACTTGCGTAAATGTACTAACTGAAATCAATGCATTTGGCGAGACCGTAATGTGCATTTTTAAGCGAATTTAAACATAGTTTTTCTGTAAGTTAATGTGTCAAAACTGTATTTCAATATAGTATATATATTTTTTATTAACAAATTCAGTAATTTAAATTAAGAAAAAGCATTGTAACTAAACTAGTTTTCTTTTTCTTCTTTTTACTTTTCCATTTTGGTTTAAAATTATAAGATATTGAAAAATAGAAAAGAAAACAACATTCGAAATCCAAACCTTCGAATGGTAAAGGCTATGGACGTAAGCAAACGTTCACGAATTCGGAAAATTCCTGGGCTCATAACAGAAGACGTCACAAGCAATCGGCTCGGCCAATGGCGTGTCACTCACATTTATTTATTTTTTATTAAATTACAGAAATGTTTTTTGGAAATTTTAAGTTGATATTTGAAACCACGCTTTGCAGTTGAGAGTCTCCAATGAAACGACTTGGTAAAATTTGCAAGTTAAAAATGCAAACAATATATGCGTAAAACAAACAGTCCTCAGCGTAAATATGATTCGAACACATTAAATAATAAAATATAATTTTTTAAAAGCAACTTTAAATATTTGAAAATCGTTTGAAAAAACTTTTGAAGATTGCATGGTACTGCTCAACTTCTCTTTTATGCAAAAAGAATAATTCTTTTTTTTTGCCGATCCGGCGGCGTAGTGGTTAATTAATTGGCCTCTGGAGCTGCTTGGTCCGGGTTCGAATCCCGTTCAGGCATAGATGTTTGTGTTTGTCGAGTATATGCGGAGTACGTGCTCGTAAAATCTGTTGGGTCCGAAAGTCCTGTGGTCGGTCATTGCGCAGTTTCCCATGGGTACAGGTTCCTGGAGAAAATTTCCCTCCCCTTCAGGGACATGTCTAAATTGCGGAGGTGGCGACAGATAGCAACATCTGTCATATGTGTTTGTGTAATGTGTGTGTCTTGTGTTGTCCTACTTGACGATGGTTTATAAGCGGGTCCTTGCGACCAAGCACACAAGCCTGAAAATATATGTCTACCAACCAACCAATAAACATGCTGATGTCCAGTAAAGATTCGAATGAGGTGATTCTTAAATTTAATAATTAAAAACACATATAATTTTATAAATTAATAATTTAATAATATTTTTAATAAAGTTTAAATTAAACTTTTTTCATACCTTAATAATTCAGAAACAAAAAGGCAAACAAGTAGAAAATAAAAAAATAATTCCATACATTATTTTATTTAGCTCATTTTCATTTGTCCATGTTCTACTCATTTAATAACACTTCAATTCAAATTTCAATATAATATTTTGTTTATTCATTCTATAATAACTTTAGAGTGCTTTTAAATATAAAGGTTAGTTTTGTTGAATGTTATTTGTTTGTTTTTTTGTTTCCCCCAATTTTTTCCCAACAAAATTAAAATTGTCATTTTATTTGTAACTACTAGGTCTTAGCTAATTTAAATATGCAAGCTAAACAAAGATTTTCTGTCTTGCTGTTTGCATTTCCAAATTTTTGACGCTTTAGGGTCCTATAAAAGGTTCACAGCTGGATTCCGAGTCTCAATGAATTTATTATCACTTGAAAAGTGTTCAATTTTTTTTTTAGAAAAATCGATTCTTTTGAAAGTTAATGTTACAATGTAACATGAGAAACTAAATGCTTAGCATTTTGGCTATTAGTCAAACTTCAATAAAAATAGTATATTTCAAGTTCGATCAATTAAAAATAGTCAATTAAGTATCTTTATTGCAGAACGTGTGTTGACGATGAAGTGGGATTTTGGAAAGTTTTCTCAAATATTTTATTTTCCTTTTAGATGTTTTGCTCTCAAACCCAGTTACTTTGAATTGATGACTAGTCATCTGCAGCCTACAAATCCGGATTTAGTTAAAAAAAGTTCCCAGCTTTACAGTCTGCCTTTCTCTTTACTTTGTATTTCCATTGTCAAGGGTGAGTTATTGAAATATTAGAGTAAAAAGGTTGATATGTACTTTTGGTTTATTGTATTATGTTGGAAAGACATTAAATAAAATTGATGCATTAACTATAATATTAACCCTCAGGGCGCGAAATTAGTGCAAGACCTCGAGACAATGCCGATGTTTTTTTCGGAAAGGCCGATAAAAATTTCCAACTTACTAGACCGACAGTCTAGCACAAATTTTGACCACAAACTTTTGACTGGCGAATTTTGACCCAAATCATCACCCAATTGATGCAAATTGAACTTCACTTTCCAGAAATTAGTCTATCCAGAGCAAGCCTTTCAATTTTGGAAAAGTGATGTAAAAAGAAAAAGAAGGCCAAACAGAAAACCATATTTACGTCGAGGCACCTTTGAATCTAACCGCAAGAGTACTTCTGCAAAAGAGTCTGCATTAAATGAAAGTGATTGTAACAGTATTTTTACAGAAGAGTAAGACAACTGACTAAAACTAGTGTTGCTGTAAAAATTAGTTAATAAATTAAATTTTGATAGTAAAATTGACTTTAATTGTTTTGGTCTAGCAAAAATTTTCAATGTCTAGTACTTTTAAGTTCCTACTAGACCCGGTTGTCTAGTGTAAAATTTCCTTAATTTCGCACCCTGACCCGGCAATGCATGATTTTTTTCCTGAAAAAATATATATGTGCCTTTGATACTCGTAAATTCAGTAGTTGTATACTACTTCGTATTAACATGATCCAATGGTCATGTTTCATGTCTTGAGTGGCAACAGTTCCAATGGCAATGTTTTCTTTTTTTTTAGTACTTCTGGAATTGCATTTGTTTTAAACAAAGAAATATTTCCTTTCCTGAAGTGAATGTTCTGTGCAAACTTTTCTTTCAGTAGAACTAAAGCTTTTCTCTTGTTTTTTTGTGAATTTCATCAAAACTGTCCTACAATTTCTCTTCATTTCTCCGCATAACGCCAGAACGTCATCATAATCAAAGTTTCCCAACAGCATTGATTGTTTGGTAATGCTTTCCATTTTTGAAATTTAATTATATAAAATCAATAAAACCAAACCTAAAAATATAACATAGCGGACAAAAAAATGGTTATTTAGAAATGGGAATAAACAACCAATGAAATTGCAGGTAGAGAGAGTTACATCATCTATAACAACCCCATTAAATTTCTTTTCCAGGCACTCCCCCTTTGTGAGCAGCAGCTCATTGGTTAGTTCTGGCTCTCCCGCTCCACGCTCTGGCCATAACTCTCCTATTACCCCACCTTCACCCAGCAGTGGCCATCTTGAAAGGGTGGTGCAGCTACTAGTAGACCTCTTGGAAGGACCACAGAATTCATTCGACAGCAGGTATGGGGATTTTACTTTTTGGTTCTTCATTCGCGATACAAACGTGTGACTTGCATCTACTAATCTCTGGCGTGGATCAGGGTTGCTGCGAAGGACAAACAAAGCAAGTAACCGGTTTCTTAACACCAGTTTAGGCGATTTTTCGCTATCATCCCCAATGAGGCTATTAAGGAAAGCCTTCTACGAAATAAAGCGGTTCTTCCCCTGTACTATTCAAATGACAACGACACATTGGATAATAAAAGTTTATTTTTATTAATTCATACTTTTATATCAGTTTATTTTTATTGATAATATTTGTAATTAATTAAATTAAACTGATTTTTAATGATAATAAACCAAATTATTTAATTTTTATATTAAAAAAATCCACGGGTGGGTGGCCATTAACTAAAAAAAAGTGGCCATTAAAAAATTGAGGCCACTGGCCATTAACCAAATTTGCTAATTTTTACCTTTACTTTTAACAGCAAACGGGGGAGTTCTGTTGAACTCTTTCGCGTGATAATGTGGATGAAGGTAATTCAAAGAACAAAAAGGGCAAACAATGACCAGTAGCGTCAAAAAGCAAGACTTACTTTTTGGAAAAGTGACCCCCACATGAGACCATTAATGAGGTCATAACAGGAGTTTGGTTTGGTCCTTTGGAGAGGTATTTTTAACATTCAGCGTCTAGGGGGAAAAATCGGTGCCTTGGAAAATTGCCCGTTTGGGGAGGTGGTTGCTTAATAGAGGTGGTCTGTCTTAGAAGTTTTACTGTTTTTTATTACAGTCAATTTGTAAAAATATTTATTTGAAATGTTTTTTTCCTACTAAACTGTAAATATCATAAAGGGTAGCTTGAATATATTAAAGTTGATTCTTTTTTTATTCTTATTTTCTTCTTTATATCAAAGCTTTGACTCTTGAACTCGTTGATTTGGTGTTAAAATTAATGTTGTGTTGATGCAGCTGACTAAATAATATGTTACTGAAAAGCTTTATGGCAAAAATATATATATATATATTTTTTTTTTTTTTTTTTTTTTTTTTTTTTAGGATTCTCTCATCATAATTCCATATGCAAGCTGTGTTGTAAAAGCCTACACATCTTTTTAAAGTCATGCAGTTCTGCTTTATCTGATACCATTTTGCAAAAGTAAGTTTTAAATATTAATTTCCTAAATTTATTTTTTTTTGCAATTCACCCAGTATCTGTAGAGTTAAAAGATCTTAAAACTTCATTTTGCTAAGAGTTGCAATTTGTTATATTTCTTAGTGCTTGTTAATATATATATATATATATATATATATATATATATATATATATATATATATATATATATATATATATATAAATTTTTTTTTTAAAAATGCAAATTTACAATTTATTTAAACCATTTTAGAAAGATGTGTCAGCAGTCGCTGAACTTCATCAGGGGGCAGTCAACGACCACTAACACAAGATGATTTTTTCTGTTGGTCACGTTGTGCAATTAGCACAACGCGACTTCTGCCCCAAAAATCATCCCGAAAAAACGCCAAGCAAACACAACAAAACATTAAAAAAACACAAAATTTGAAGCTTCTGGAAACTTCTTCAGCCAGCATTTTAGAGCCATTACTGCAAGGGAAAGAACCTCAGTAAGTGTATTTTATATTTTTAGTTTTTTTTTAAAGGCATGAGACTTAATATAAGTTGTTAAAATGTCTGACACATTAAACTGACTTGTAGAAGTGTCTGAATTTTAGATGTTTCGTGATGATCACACGAACAGCTGGAATCAAAAATACTTTTTGTTTACGTTTGAACCTTTTTTATATTTACTTCTGCCTATACTGGGGATTCTCATTTTACTTAATTTTTAGTTTTAAAAAATTGTAGCGTTCGCTTATACACGCTTTATATATTTAAGTTGTTTGTGAATTTCTATTGATTTTAAGCTAAAACAACAAACTTACGTGGTGAAAGCAAAGTAATTTATTGAAAACGATGTAAAAAAACTGATGAAATTCAATCTACAGCACAACAACAAGTCAAAATCAGAGCAAACTTAAAGTAGAAGTTAAAGTTACTAACATACATGTTAAAGTAGTAGTTTATGCTATTTTTCTTAACACTTCCTCTCAAAAAATACTACATAACATTACTTTTAAATACTTATACATACACAAATTCCTAACATAATTCGAAGAGTCTCAAAAACAGGACGAGCCAGGGGCTTCGTCAGAATGTCAGCAATTTGATTCTGCCCATCAATGTGTTCAACATTCAGTACATTCTCCCGGAACTTTTCACGAATGAAATGAAACCGCACTTCGATGTGCTTTGACCGTTTATGGAATTCTGGATTTTTCACCAGTTTGACAGCACTAGCATTGTCGACATGCAGGGTCGGTGTGTAGTTCATATGGGCAATCTCTCCAAACAGCCGTTTCAACCAAATGACTTCCTTGGTTGAATCACTCGCTGCAACATACTCAGCCTCAGTTGTGGAGAGAACTACACTCTTCTGCTTCTGACTGCTCCAGGAAATCGCTGCACTTGCATATTTGCAAACAATGCCAGTGCGGGAACGGCGGGTCTTCTGATCACCAGCATAGTCTGCGTCGCTGTATGCCTCAAGCTCATAAGATTGAGAACCACTTTTGTACAGCAGTCCATGATTTATAGTGCCTTTCAGGTACCTATAGTGCCTTTCAGGTACTCTTTTCACTGCTTGCCAGTGATGATGAAGTGGAGATTCCAAATTCTCAGAGACTATACTTACAGAATAAGCAATATCGGGTCGAGTTGCTGTAGCAAGATACATTAAGCTACCCACAGCTTCTCGATAAGGTACCTTTTCACTCAGGGGTGCATCATTTGCATCAGACCTTTCACAAGGAGTAGCAACAGAATTCACATCAGCCATGTTAAATTTGTCTAGAATTTTACGTACATAGCTACTTTGACTCACAAAGATGGAACCATTATCTAACTTTGCAATGTGCATACCAAGAAAACATTCTAAAGATCCCACAGTTATTCGAAATTCAACTTTCAACTCCTCGACAAACTCATGAATTTCACTGTTGTCAGTCCCAGCTACAAGACCATCATCTACATATAAAGCAATAATGAGCTTCTTGTTATTCTTTATTCTGTAGAAAAGACAGGGGTCAGCAGTGCTGCAAACCATCTCCTGCTTTTGTACAAACTGCACAAAACGGTTATTCCAGCACCTAGGTGCTTGCTTCAAGCCGTAGAGACTTCGATCCAGCTTGCAAACACGCTGTGATCCATCACTGTAACCATCAGGTTGCTTCATGTATACTTCCTCTTGCAGATCACCATAGAGGAAAGCAGTCCTCACATCAAACTGCTGAAGATTAAGGTTTTCAGATGCAGCAACACTCAAAACAGATCTGACAGTGTCAAATCTAGCGACAGGACTATAAGTTTCATCGTAGTCAATACCATGTTTTTGAGAATAACCTCTGGCCACAAGCCGCGCCTTGTATCTATCCACACTGCCATCAGCTTTTGTTTTTATTCTCAGTACCCAACGATTAGATATAATCTTCTTTCCAGGAGGCAAATTCACGAGACGCCACACTTTATTTTCAGCCAAAGAAGACATTTCTTCATCCATTGCACACCTCCAATTTTCTGCATCATCTGATGACATGGCTGAATGGTAGGAGTCTGGAACATCACATGTAGCTAGTAAAACATAGTCCTTCAGATATTCAGGTAGCTTTACCTGACGCTTGGAAACCACTGGTTCACTGGATTCATCTTCCTCTGTTTCATCATCCTCTTGGGGCTTGAAAACCACTGATTCAGGGGATTCTTCTTCCTCTGTTCTGTCAGCATCTTGCAGCACATCGGAGGAAACACTGGTGCCTTCATGACTGCTTCCATTATTGGTCACTTGCTGAACAGATAACTGCACTATCTTCTCTAGTGGTTGTTCTTTTCGAAAGATGACATCTCTGCTCAGAATAACTTTATTCTGACTGGGAATCCACACACGATAACCATCCTTATTGCCACAGTAGCCAACAAACAGCCCTTCGGTACTCTTTTTGTCCCATTTCTTTCTTCTTTGCTTTGGTACATGGACAAAGCAGTCTGTTCCAAAGATTCTCAAGTGGTCAATAGTTGTAATCTCTTTTCCAAACCACAGTTCAACAGGTGCTTTTCCTTCAACTGTGGTAGGCCCAGTCCTGTTCAGCACGTACACCACAGTATTAACAGCTTCAGCCCACAGTCTTAGAGGTAATTCTTTAGAGTGCACCAAACTTCTAGAAGATTCTACGATGGTTCGATTTTCTCTTTCAGCAGATCCATTCTGCTCTGGAGAATAGGGCATCGAAACACGGTGTGTAATACCCCAACTTTCCAGGATCTTCTGCACTTCTGAATTTTTGAACTCTGTACCACCATCAGTTAGCAGCTCCTTGACGGTGATGTCTGCATTGCTAGATTCCTTCAGGAAAACTTGAAGGCAGTTAGACACCTCATTCTTATGCTCTAGAAAGAAGACTCTTCGGAATTTTGAATAGTCGTCCTTGAAGCACAAGAAGTATCTGGCTCCACCAATTGAAGTTTCTTGCATCGGCCCGCAGACATCAGCATGTATTAGACCTCCAGCAACTGTTGGTCGATTCTGCCTGGTGCCAAAACTCGAACGAGAATGTTTTCCATACAGGCAACCTGCACACAATTCATCTGTGATGTTCAAACTTACACCAAACTTCTTCAGAGTCTTCTGAATATGTCTCTTGTTTTGATGGCAAAGTCTTTCATGCCACAACTGTGCACTTTCTTCACTAGATGCAATATAAACTTCAGCTGCCACTTCTGGAATGATGACACACATTTCCAATGCATAAAGGCCTTTGGTTGTAGGTTTTCCAACAAGTTGTACTTTCTCATGTCTTGTAAACCAGCAACCTTTCATGTCAGCTTCGAATTTGTATCCTTTACTTATAGTTTCACTGATAGAAAATAAATTTCTTCCAACCTCTGGAACGTACCAAACATTTGTAAGGTGGTTCTTTATCCACTGTCCACCAATTTTCATTTTAACGCCAATGACACCTTGTCCATACGCCAAAATAGTGCTGTTGTTTCCAACCTGGACTTCTTTCGGTGGTGTAAAGGATTCAAAACTTGAAAAATACTCTTTATGTCTGGTCATATGAGCAGACGCACCAGAATCTGCCAGCCACACGTCTTCTTCTGCGACACCAGGGATGCTGCACATGAAAGCATTTCCTTCCCTTGCGTTCTTTGATGATGGACCATCTGAAGACTTGGCTGCATTCCTCTTCTGGCATTGATTGGCTATGTGCCCAAGCTGGTTGCACTTGAAGCACCTTCTTTCTTGCTTCACACCCTTGGGGGGCTGTTTTGACTTCTGTGTCTTTGCTACAAAAGCAGCACACTCCGACTTGCCTTTACCTGGAAGCCTCATTTCGATGAGTCGCAACCTCTCGGTAAGTTTGTTGACTGTTCGATCTGCCACGGCAATGGACTCCCACACACTCTTGAACTCGAAATATTCCTGCGGAAGCGTTGACATGATTCTGCTCATCAAAAGCAGATCCGGCAGCTCAGTTTGTGAAAGCTTCTTCAGCTCATCATTGAGCTCACAAAAGTTCCTCTGCAATCTTGCAATGTGAGTTGCAATATCTTCACTAGGTTCTTTTTCACTACTGAAGAAGTTCTCCATCAAACGATCTACCCTTTGGCCGGAACTCTGCTCGTAGATCGAACACAGCTTCTGCCATATGTCCTCGGCAGTAGTGCATGTGGATGTCAATTCACAATTTGAGTCATCCATACTGCCAACTAGGATGAGTTGCGCAAGTGCATCATTTTTCTTGAAGGTTTTTATTTCTTCAGCAGTAGCAAGTTCTCCTGTAGGCAATATCGTTTCCCCGTTAACGATATCGAGAACATCATGATGCCGCAGCAACAATCCAACCTGGCGCTTCCACTTTGTCCAGTTTCTCACACCTTCCAGTTTTTCAATATGAGTTTTGAAATCCATTACTACAATTGATAAAGTCAATTTCAAAGTCCTATTTGCCTTTCACCACGATCGACGAATGTATCGCGTGTTCTACGTGTTCGAAAGTTCATACGTTTAAATAAACAATCTCGCATAGTAGAAACGGGATGAACCCATAACCTATTGATTTTAAGCTAAAACAACAAACTTACGTGGTGAAAGCAAAGTAATTTATTGAAAACGATGTAAGAAAACTGATGAAATTCAATCTACAGCACAACAACAAGTCAAAATCAGAGCAAACTTAAAGTAGAAGTTAAAGTTACTAACATACATGTTAAAGTAGTAGTTTATGCTATTTTTCTTAACAATTTCATGTTCTTGAATTTGTTTGGAAAAGCGAAGTGTTTGAATCTGATTGAATATCCTTGTTATTTCGATTAACTCCTGGGGCTGAAGAGCTCAGTCGGTTAAGGCTTTTTCCTTGCATGCAATCTATTAAACGTCCTTATAGCCCAAAATGTTTGGCAAAAAATAAATATCCTGTGTAGAGTGAGTGCACATTAAATATGCTCAAGTCCCAATGCTGCTTCTGATATCGCCCTCATTGGTTGCGTTAGGTGTCTACTTGTTTGTGGCTCTTGGCTAGTCGCTTGACTGTGGTTCTAAATTATGACTCCAAAGATCCGAATTATACTCGGAGAATTTTTAGTTAAAATTAGCCCTGTTAAAAACTCTTGCACACATAACATTTCATATTTCCAAAAAAACTTGCTGTTGTTTATTATAAAGACACTAAAGCTTCTAAATTCTAAAAATTAAGTTCAGTGTCAGATATCTTAGTAATGTTTATTAGCTTTCCGTAATAATTCACGGTATTCGCTGAGAACTAGCAATTATTACTAGGCGTGATTGGTGGATTGACCAATGAAGCCTAAGTAATAATTGTTAATGGGCTTCAATTATTACTAGGCTTTATTAGCCTAGTCTAGCCACCCATGATGCCTATTAATATTTGCTGTTCTAGGGAAAATCGACCAAGTGTAACTTTAAATTCGCATTTCACTATTCAGGTTAGGTACTCATAAGCGATATAATTGAAAAAATTGTACTTTGTTTTTAAAAACCAGCTTTTTATGTGTTATTTATCCGTTTCTTACAGTGGGTGAATTATTTTTATAAATTTGTTTTTAAAAAACAATGCCTCTTTAAAATTTAAGTTTCATTAAATTTTTTCATGTTAAATAAATCAGTAAGTTTTTTTTATTAATAACGTGATTAAGTCAAGACTTTAAAATAGTTAACTGCCGTTGATCAGGGAATTTTTTTAGATTTATTCAGGGAAATCAGGAAATTTTTTTAGATTTATTCAGGGAAATCAGGGAATTTTGTTTCACAGATTCTGTAGCCACCCTGATTCAAATTTTAATCTAATAATTTGTTTATTCATTCTATAATAACTTTGGAGTGCATATTTGAAAAGCGTGCATTGATACATTAAATATTCAATGGTAAAAAGTTTGTTCGCTATAGTGCAATTTCGGTGTCAGGGTGTTCACAAGACAGGGAAAACCGGGAAATCAGGGAATTGTCAGGGATTTTTTTTTGCTTACGCAAATAGCAGGGAAAAGTCAGGGAAAACTGAAAAAACCCTAAAAAAACAGGGGGTAAAGTTAAAAAAAAACCTCAAATATCAGGGAAATTAGCATTTCCCTGGTTCAAAATAATCCTTGCCATAACTTTTAGAAATAAGCACTATCCAGTGCAACGAAAAATAAAAAACGGAATCCACACTGAATTCCTATTGGCCATATCATGACGTCATCCTAAGAGTAAACCACTTGTCTATCTCCACCATTTAGAGATTCTTTTTCCTAACTATAATACTTAATGTAAAATGTTAATTTCATAAACAATTGCATTGTTTATTCCAATAAATGTGTGTTCATTACTAGTTTCTTTGCATAATATAAGTATTTTAGCAGGTATCTGGTATTCAAGTGTGCATTTTTATTTGATGTTTCTTAATTAGGATATGTTTGAAGTTAATAAGAAAAGTTATGTTCATTTTAATATAAAAATCTGGCTGATAGGTAATATAAAAAAAGCCCAATAAGGATATCACTATAATGAGATTATTCTTATGTCATTGTTAAAAATTCTGCATTTTATTATTTGTCTACGTGTTCAATTATTATCGTATTTGTGAATCAGGGGAATTTTTTAAGATATGTCAGTGAAATCAGGGAATTTTTTTTCTCAAATCTTGTGACCACCCTGGGACTACAATTTCTGTTACTTTTAGCAATGCATTGAAGAGTAACTGTATTAATTAATGTTTGTTCCACAGACCATATCAACAGAGGCAGCTGAGGCAGTTTGTAAGCCTCTTTTTTCAACAATTCATAACATAGAAAAAAAGTTAGAAGAGAATATGCTAGAAAAAAGAAACCTTGAAAGGTACAAAAAAAATAAATTCTGCGTAAATTTACTAAACGAATAAGTTTTGTCATTTTATTGAAAGAGGAATTATGAAAATTCCAATTTAAAATTAAAGCATCAGGTACTAATTATTTTGCTTGAATGATGTATTTGTCCTTGATTTCTTTCAGAAATTAATTTAAAATAGCAATTTGCTAAATAAATTCTCATTATTATAAAAGAGGAAATAAAACTGGAATCCAACAAGACAGTCTTAAGAATAGAAGAAGGAATTTTCCTTAAAGATAAATTAAAAGAATACTCTACTTCCTATGCCCAAAGCATAGAAACAATTAATATGCTAAGACAAGTAAAAAAACAACTTTTTTCGACACATTCCGGCAATTTTAAATGTTACAAAAGTAAAGAACTTGTCTCTAAAATTGCATATTTTCATTATAGTAAACTTGTATTTCCGTTAACGTTGTAACTTTGGTCTCAGTTTTAAATAGTAATCTTATAAGCAATTTATCTTTATGCAGGTCATAAATGCATGCTTTGAAAACTTTCGCCGACAAAGAAAACCAGGGCAGAAAAGCTTTTTTTAGAGAAAAAGTAGAAATCCCAGGATTTGTAAAACTTTTGGGTTCGAAAATATAACAAAACACATTTATGCAAAAATCTAAAAAAATTAACATTTTGCTAAAAGCAGTTAGTTTATAAAAAAAGAAAAAAACCAATTTAAAAATCACATTTTGATAGCTTTATTTTGAAACAATAAATCTTTTTCTATTATTTTATTTGAATGTAGTTTAATTCTCTTCCCTAAAATAGCATTTGAAACTTTCACACATGGAGCTGGCGGCACAGAAACAAAATTTGGACTTGAAGGTTGATGGTAAGGAAAAGAGTGATCGAATTTAACTATTTTTTTTTTAATATTTAGCCAAAGCTGCCAGATATTAAGCCAAATTACCCTACCCTTATTATTTTTAAATCTAAAGTTCGAAGTTGGAAACTTTTGAATGCAGGGTTGTCTCCCCCTAAGTTGCACAGTTTTTTGGTGCAAAAATGCAAAAATTTCATTTTTTTAAAAAATGATTACATTGTTTCGTTGCAAAGTATACATATTTTAATAGTCATAACTAGATTTATTATTTATTCATTGAAAATGCAGCATTTTCTTGTTCAATATTTTGTTTGTAATGTTGCTTCAAATCATTTAATTTTACCCAAACTTGTGTATGAATATAACTTGTATGTGTTGTTAATATATGTGTTGTTTCGGTCAATGGGCAGGAGTGGCCACGAAATATTGACCAACTACATTGTCATATTCAACGTAAATATAACCTTCTCACTTATCATGTTTTTTGTTAAAAATAAAAATAAAAACTTTTTTGTTAAAAATAAATACTAGTGCGACAATATTTCAAAACTAAACTCAATGTTGAGGTCTAGCTGCTCTAGTGAAGGGAAACTTTAAACCGTTGTGCAATTTGGAAATGCCAGTTGCTTTATCATGAAATAGTTACTGATGTGTATTTTATATGTGGTACATAAAATATCAATTTGTATATTTTCAGGATACCTCCTTTTATAACAATGCTGAGTTTAATGTAAAAGCTCCTTGTATCCTTCCTGAATTAAAGTTCCTGAAACAAGTATGATAAACTTATATCTTACAATTTAAGGGCCTGTTTTCTAAATTCCAATTTTTTTTCAAATAAATTTTGTTATTGATTTACTAATAATTTAAATAATAACTTCATTTGTAACAAATTATAAAGGAGATAAAATTGTTGGTTCCCTTTTTAATGTAGCATTCTTGGATTTGTGTAGCTAATGAAGTATCAGAAGTGGTATAAGAATAAGAGTTTTTATCGAAACTAAATAATATCTAAAATTAAATAATATAATCTAAATCTAAATAATATTTTGTATTAAGTCATTTAATCAGTTAAAAAAAATATTTAAAATTCTGTTAAATCTGAAATTACTGTAAAGGCTAACCTTCAGTTTGTATTTAAAAAAAAAAAATTATCTATATATATTTAATTTAAAAGTATTTTTAGTTATATATTTTCATTTAGGTTATTATTGATGATCCTCGATAGTGGCGTAGTCTTTGATTGTGAGGAAAATTGGAATACTTTGCAGTAGGATAACTTTTCCATATACAGTAAAAACTCCACGACCGACCACCTCCATTAAACGACCACCTCTACTTACGACCAATTTTTCAAGGCACCGATTTTCAACCCTATGTGTTCAATGTTAAAAACCCCTCTGCGAGAGACCAGATTTCACTCCACAAACGACCGATTTCAAATCCCATTTCATGAAAAATTATCTTTTTATAGCACGTTTTTTTTTTTTTTTTTTTTTTTTTCGATTTAAAAAATAAATTTAGAAAATTAGTAATTTGGGAAAAAAAGTGAAAAAGTCAGAAATTTCTTCTTACTTTAAAAAGATTTTATTAGTTCACCTTAGTTTGTTAAAATAAGTTAGTATAGTATTTTTTGTACATACTACAGTTTGTTCAAAAGTAAGTTAGTATAATTTTGTGTACATTATTTGCGAATTAATAAATAAACGTAACGATAAATAGATTTTTGTAAATTTTTTAATGGATAATATGTTGTTGTATGATATTTTAGCTTTCTACCTAATTAACTTTTTGTACTTTGGGAGCGAAAAACCTCCATTTACGACCGATTTATTAGGTAACGGGAGGATGGTCGCTTTTAGAGGTTTCACTGTAATTAAAATTTTATACATTCTTTAAATATTTTTTACAGTTACTGTTTTTTTTAAACTGCACTTAAACATTGCAGAATTTTTAAATGTTATTAAACATTATAGATATAACATTGTTTGCACAGATCCAGAAAGCTACATATTTTATTTGGTATATTAAAGAGGGAATAATCTATTGAAATAAGAAAGAAATTTATATAATTCACCCTTTAAATTATGTTTTTGGTTGGAATTTTATTTATTACTTAAAATATTATGCCAAAAATTTTGGGATTTCAGACTTATGCAAATAGTTGCATAAATAATATTTATTGCAAAAAAGAAATATTGTGTGCTAATATATGACAGTGCAATTTAATATGTCAGTTTTTTATTCCATTCTATTGAATAATTTACTTATATAAAAAGTGTAATAATATTTTTGTATTAGGAAGGTGCTTGAAAATGGGGGATCTATTTGCGTTATGGAAAATGCAGGATGTTTTCCGCACAAAGAAGATACACAAGTGAGTATATTAGACACTATTAACATGCAAGTAAACACTATTAAGTCAATACTAAGTATAATAATTTTATTTATGTATATTAAGATGATATAACAAATTGTTTGATTTCATTTTAAAAAAGCTTTTTATTTTCTAAAAACATAATTTTTTTAGTAAATAATTTTTATTTCAAAGTTTTTATTACATTTTAGTTTATGATTGACTCTAAAAATTTACATTCTTATTGATTTTGTTATATTTTTAAAATTGTTTTCTATTTTAATTTAAAAATTTTGTCTACTTTTTTTAGGGATTTCGCAGTTTGCGTGCTAAATCACATGTGTGGAATAGCCTCCATGCTTGGAACATGAATGTTTGTATAATTTCATTTCTTGTTTGTTCGTATTAAACTAAAACTTTAGCTATACATATTTGTTTAATATATATTTAAATTACTGTAATATATTTTTCTCTTTTGTATTATTTTTTCACCCTCGTTAATTTAGACTATATGTGTCATTTTCCCCTTTGAAACCCAAATGAAAGTGTTAACAGGGTTGTTATGTTTAAAACATTTTGTTTTAAACATGTTTAAAATATAGTAATAAAAACATGTTTAAAACATTGTAATAAAAAAACATGTTTAAAACATTGTAATAAAAAACATGTTTAAAACAATTAGCCCCATTCTGAGATTTATGCTACTTATCAGTGTGGTACAGAATTTTAGTTAATATAAATACTATCAAAAATTAACTATCACATTATTAGTATAAATTCTTCTATTGGCTTATCTGATTTAATCAAAGGAAGGAACAGAATCGCCAGATAGGATTTCTTGTACTCTATGATTCTTCGACAAATAAAGATGTAAGGCATATGCCTAAAATTGTTGGGGATGGAAGTAAATATAGAAGACTAAAATGCAAAAAAAAAACGTGATTTTATTTAAACCCATGCAACTTGTTCAATAATAAAAATTTAATTGTTTTTTTAACATGTTTTAAACAAAAAAAAACATGTTTAAAACAAAAGAACGTGTTTTATGTTTTAAAAAAAAACAAGTTTTTTTTCAACCATAGCATGTATATTGTAGTAATGGTATAATATATTATACTCAAATAGTTAGTTTTTCATTGGATCCAGTGGCTTTGAATTTTGCATCATATTTATTCCCTTACCCCACTGCTACTTCTTTTCAGGTTATTATATATATGTGTGTATCTTTTTTTTTTTATCCTCATTCGTAAGTTGCCTCCTGAAACCTCATTTAATACTGCACATTTATTGAATAAACATTTTTTAAAAACATTTAAAAGTATGTTTTTCAAAGAATTTTTAAATATTTTCTAAGTGGCACATTTTTTTAAATGAAAGTTGAATTTTTTAAGCCTTAAAGTATACATTTGTTTTGTGGTGCGAATGCACAAACAAGATTTTTACATTTTTTGTATTCGAACGTTTTTTTTATTGCAAAATGCTTTTAAAGTTTACTGCATTTTACCGAAAATACTGCAAGTCCCCCAAACACGTGTGACCTGCCTGCTATGTCTTTTTTTTTTCTTTTCAAATAAGCAACTGATATCTTTTAATAAAGGCTAAAATGGGACTTTCATATTATCTTCCTTTTAACAAATTCATCTATTAAAGTTTAAAACAAATTTTGCAGTAACTGCAACAAAAACAATCATGGTCTCAAGCTTTTACTTATATTAGTTTGAACAGTTTTGAGTTTGTACTCAGAACAGTTAATTAAAGTTGAAAGCTGTGTCAAGCGTAATTACTTTTAATAAATATTTAAAAATTTCATTACAGTCAATAAAAGGAAGCTTAATTTTTGTGTGTGTGTGAAAAACTTTATTTTACAGCAATAAGTGAGTGTAATTTAACCCATTTATTATTAAATAGCCTTTATATAATGGATTTAAAAACTTAAACATTTAATTATAGGAAATGGCAACAAAAGATATAGGGTTTTCTATTTGAGTGTGCCTCATTGGAAAAACTGGAAACACTTCCCATTTGTATAGGGATGATCCAGGTAATTTTATCGTCTACACTACCTACATTTATAACGTAAAAAGTGGAAGGTATTATAATTGTTCAGTCCATCTATCACCAACACACTTTCATAGCCCTAACTACAAATGCTACTTTCAAGTCAATATGCCATTCACATTCTTCATTGGATATCGATACGTTATGATTGTTAGTCCTCCCCTCTTACACTCTTAATAGTATAATTTAATTTATAAAATTTTTTGAAGGATATACTTTTAAAGTAGTATTTCTGTAAAATTTTACATTATTGTTTTCAAGAATTTCTATAGGAACAATCATTAACTTTATTGCATACAAATATATGCAAGACTGTATTAAAAACATTTTGAAGTCTAACTGTAACAAAAACCTTTTTTCTTGATAGTTTGGATTTTTTTTCTTTAAGAAGAAAACTTTTTATTTCACAGAAAATATTGGTTGTCGAGACAACCAGACAACACATAAAATTAAACAATCAAAATCATTAAAGAAAATTAAAAATATTTCAAATTACACCCAAACAAAAGGGGAACAAACCATAACACAAAAAAATAATAACAAAATCTGGCAGATGATCGGATACATGATAAATACACAAACATATTTCAGAACGGTAAAATATATAACTTCACTATTGTTTTACAAATAATAATAATAAAACTATATATTTATAATATAAATATATATATATATAAATAATAAATATATTATATATATATAATAATATATATATATAATATATATATATATATATATATATAATATATATATTATAATTATTGATACAGGAACAGATTGGAAAAGAATGTCTACATCAGTATTTAAGATGTGATGCTTAACTTCTTTTTTAAAAGCATTTTTATGAGTTAACCTTACTATTTGTTCAGGAAGAGAGTTAAAAAATTTGGGTGCTAAATACATAAAACTTTTACGGAAAATTTCTTTATTTGCTTTAGGTATATTGTAAAAAGTTGTGTTTCTTAAATTGTAGTTTACAGGGTTTTTAAAGGTGCAAAATGAACTGTTTTTATATAAATATAGAAGACTATTGTCTACGTATAATTGTCTTATAGTTAAAATCGGGTTATCAAAATTTTCTGGTTCACTGTTTAATATTCGAATCAATCTGGATTGAGTATTTATTAACAGTTTAATATTATTTAGGTAGTTACCGCCCCATGAGGTTATGCCATAATTTATTATTGATTGAATAAAAGCAAAGTATAACTGTTTTTAAAATGTTTTACTGAGACTATTTTTTAAGTAATGAAAAGCATAAATACCAAAATGAAGCTTATCATTTACCTTTTTTACATGTAATTTCCATTTAAATGTTTGATCGACATATAGTCCAAGATATTTTATATTTTCTACTTGGTTTATAAGAGGACAATCACAATTTGAAACATTTCCATGGCATAAAATATGATATTTAAGAGTTAAATCTTCTGCATGACCAGTAATCATATTAAAATTTATATATTTAGTTTTATCACTATTGATAATTAAATCATTTTGTTGAAACCATTTTTTAACTTTTATTAGATCAGAGTTTAAAATTTCTTTCAATGAGTTATAGTTTTTACTTGAATGTACCAAAACAGTATCATCTGCATGTGTCATTAATTTTCCAAATAGTGACAGATTAAAAAAAATTCAAATGCTGGTATAACTTTAAAAGTAAAATAAAAAATTATGATTGTGTTTAAACCGCTTTCTTAATAGGGGTAGTGGTCAATTTTACGCTACAAAAATTATATTATCTAGCTAGCTAAATAATAACTATATATTGAGTAGAACTAATAAATAAAATATTGCATATTTCCAAAAATTTAAATATTGTATTTTTTTTTCTAAGTTGTAAGCTTATCATACTTCATAACAAAATCATTTTTAAGAATGTATTTTCATCTTGTTTTCACTATTTTGCAGGTTAACTGCTGTTACCAATATAGGGTCATATGGGGGAATTATGGGTCAAAATACAACAACATCCTTTTTTTTCTAAAGTATGAAAGATAAAAAGTTTTAATTTGGTATGGAGTAGGCTAAAATAATTAATATTTTTTTGAAATAATAACTTTACCTAAAATTTCATTATTATTAATTTTATTTTAATTATTGAGTGACCTGGATTTGGGCAATTATGGGTTACTCATGGGGTAAATATGGGTCACCCTCTTTTTTAAAGTAATGCATGTCAAAAGTAAATTAATTTTTGGTTGCAGTTAAAATATAATTTAAAGCAAACTTTTAAAAGCATAAATTAACTTTTTATTAATCTTCTTTCCCGGAAAACAATTCGACTTTATCGTTTGCTAAATTTGTTTCAAGCTCGAAGAATAATGATGTAATCTTTTTTGATAAATAATGCTACAATTTCCCATTATTCTTCCGAAAATTCAGTTATTTATTTTTTGTTAAATTAATTTACATTTGGAAGTTTCTCGTAAGTTTAACAAAATGGCAACAGTCAAAATATTGAATAAAAATGGAATTTGCATGTTATTTCAATGTAGATTAAATTTTTTGTTATTTAAATTTTAAATAAACTTTTAATTCGAATTTTTTAATGAAATTTGGTATGCAGCCTAATCTGAATTTTTGCTTCAAAATGACGTATACCACTTAGCTAAAAACACATGAAAAATTAAAAAATATCACTGACCCAGAATTACCCCAGTGACCAAGAATTACCCCAGTAAACTGGGGGATAAATCGATATACCTTTAAAATCATTTAAAAAAATAATTATGAAAAATTTTATATCGGAATGAAAAGCTTAGACCTTTTCCTATTGAAAAATAGCACCAACAAAATAATTAGTTGAAATATGTTTCTCCAGTATGGATCTTTAAAAAAATCATGTTTTCAAAGACAATCTTTTTTTTTTTTGAAGATGTTTTTATGGTAGTGTAAAAAGTATTTTTTTCCTACTATTTGCTGCAGAGTTACATTGTTTTTGAACTTGATATAAGAAAATAGAATGTATAAGGATGACTTTGCATAATTTATTTGTTTTGTAAAAACCATTTTTAATTCTTAAAACTTAGTGACCATTATTTACCCCGGAAAGAGAGTGACCCATAATTCCCCCATGTGACCCTACATAATCTCTGTTACACTGCATATTTGTACATTAAAAAAAATTTTAAGCCTCCAACTTATAAATTTATGTTTCAGATGTCAAAGCAAAGCGACTTCAAGCACCAACAAACTTTCGAACTTTGGCAGGTCGAGTTGCTGTCTGCTTATGAGACGTGGATCCAGAGGTATTCTCTTTGCTGCAGGGATACGCTGACATTGTTGAGGGACGACTTCAGCCTCCCAATTACAAGTGCAGTGGTGAAAACCAATCAAGCGCAAGGTTTAAGGTATTTTGAATATTATTTCATGTTTTATTATTCTGTAGCCCACTTACTACCCTCCGTTCCAACCTAACTTGGGTAAAAACAAAGAGTAAAATGGCAGTGGGAGAAGCACGGTTGGTCCGATAGTTGGAAACTCTTGTAAAGTATTATTTACATACAAAATGTTCTAAATACAATTTAACCAAAATACACTTTTCATTCTGATAAAATGCCAAATTTTCTCAAATAATCCTTAAACGAAGTGAATGTTTTAATTTTAAACATGTTTTCTGTATGGATTCACTAATAATGTATGGAACTCTTTACATTCGCGGAAGGATCTTCTCCATGGCATATTTCTATTTACCCAACTTAGGTTGGCAAGGAGTGTATACTTGCTTTATTTTGTTTATTCGTCTACTGTCTGTCGGTGAATTTCCCATTGAATCAGCATTGAACTGTAATTTGAAGTCATATAAATCACTTTAACTGCATCAACGATGGCATGAGAAACTTTATTTAAAGTAATATTTGAAGAAAAAAAATTTTTTTTTGTCATAAATCAGTTTTAGATGATGTCATAAAATGTAGCACGATGTTACTTTTGAATTGTTCATTTTTTAATTACTAAGAACGCGGCTAGGCATCATATTTATTGCATACAAATCTGGTTACTTTTAATTTAAATTTCTTGTTTTTTTTAGCACACTTTGGAGTAGTTTTATATTTTGTTATTAATAAATATCAGGTTTTTACAGATTTAAGGTGATATTTATTCAAGAACAAAAACCTTGTGCCATTTAAGTTGTTTTCAACATTATTTTGGAATGGATACTAGGATGTGACTAAAGAAATTTCACATCTTTGAACGCAAATAAATTAAGCAGACAATAAATATTAATTTAATTTGTGTAAGAAAATTAATAAAAACAGTTAATTTTGTCTTTTAAAAGATTAAATTACAACTGAATGCAAAGTTTGGCGTTTTTTCCCTATGTGTATAAGTCTTGTGTAATGTTTAAGTACATTTAATATCTTTTTTTAGGTTTAAAGAACTATTTGTTACAATACTTCTCCCAAAACTGGATGCCGGCCAACGAAGCTTTACCAGAATAGCCACCTGCTTTGGCTGGTTTTCTCTTGCTTCATGAACTACAGTGTGTCCGTCCATTTCTTTTGCCTCATTCAAGTGAGTTGTTCTCAAATTTCAAAATTAAGCCTGCTTACATAAAAGTAAAATGCAAAGCTGACAGGCAAAACTGGACATGTCGTGAAAGGAAAGTTTCTGTAAATGATGTTGTTTTTAGGAAATTATTTTTTAGTGGCTTTATATATATATATATATATATATATATAATATATATATATATATATATATATATATATATATATATATATATATATATATATATATATATATATATATTTGTTTTTTTTTTTTATAAAAATTTTAAACTTAAGAGTTAAAGAACCTGTTTTTAAAACAACTTAAATTTTTAGCATCCTCATCCCTTGCCTTCTAACACGAAATAATATCAATTACGGAAATTTTTCTTTTGGGAATGTTGACTTAACTTATATATCACAAATTTAAAATAGCTCTACATTAATTTTTATTTATATGTTTTTCTCTTTGATACAATTTAAGTTTTAATAATATTTTAATATAAATTTGTATGTATGTTTTAAATCTGTAACGCAATTTTGATGTTTCTTAATTCAAAATAATAATCTTACTTACAGAATTTGACATTAATTAGGAGGTTTTTCTATGTGATAAATGTAGCTGGCTGACTTACAGGTCCCGACAATCTCACTTTTTTTAAATTGGTTCGAATATTTTTATAGATTTTTAATAAATAATTTGACACAAAATGTTCCAAGAAATTTCAAAAAGTGGGATTATAGAGACCTGTAAGAAGTTATATACATTTGTCATTTAAAAAAAAATTCAATACAGCCGGAGAAATCTGGTTTTTGAAAATCCTTCTTCTCTTTCATTGTATTAACACTGAGGCATGCAAGTTTGCTCGCTAGTTTAAGTTAATTTTTTTTTGTTCAAATGTTATATTAAATTGAGTTTGAATATGGGGAAATGTAATTTCTTGGATCGGTGGTTGCAGATGAAAGATGCTAATAATCATACTGTATCTGAATGGAGTAAAAAGCGTGAAAATAATGAATTGTTTTGTACTGTCTGCGATGTCGTAATTTCTACTGAAAAGGGATTTTATTCCATAAAAAGACATTCGGAATCGGAAAAACACAAGAGTAACTTCAAACAAAAGAAAAGCCCTGATCAACTCTTATTAGTGACTGCCGGAACTTCAAATGCTGATGCAAGTTCTACTGATGTGACAAAATCTGTACTACCATGTCGACTGTATAGTGTTAGATGAACAGTCGTGCGTACCGATTTCCTAGGTATGCTTTTTGTAACATATAGTAGGAAGTATTAAAAATCATGTTCTGGTTAAGTTCTCTATTTTTTCAATTTTTTAATTTATTATTTATTCATGTATATATATAATTGGTCTTGTGCTTATCTTTTCTAAAAATGGTCTCCAATAGGTCCCCATTTTAGCTGAAATGGTCCCTATTTTACACAATTTTAGGGTTGAAAACTGTTGGGAGGCCTGCATGAGTTAAATATTTTGGTGCCAACTGCAATGTTCATTTTATCTGTATTGTCATCATAGTATATCATTTTAAATTTAAAATATCTAATATTTATAAATGTAATGTGTTTTCATCATCAAAGGAATTTTATAAATAAATTCGCTGTTTTCCTAATTACCGAGCAGCAAAAGTGTTACTCATTTAGAACCACTCAGGAAGCACGTGCAGCTTGAGGTACGCTGCGGACGCGAGTAACTTTCCTTCCCAAAAAAGCGAATTGTCTGTTTTCCTAATTACCGAAAAGATTGAGTGTTACTCAGTTAGAACCACCCAGGAAGCACGTGCAGCTTGAGGTACGCTGCGGACGCGAGTAACTTTGCTTCCTTAAAACCAAATTAGCTGTTTTCCTAATTACCGAGCAGCAAAAGAGTTACTCATTTAGAACCACCCAGGAAGCACGTGCAGCTTGAGGTACGCTGCGGACGCGAGTAACTTTGCTTCCCAAAAAAGCGAATTGTCTGTTTTCCTACCTACCGCCAAACAAAACTGTTACTCATTTAGAACCACCCAGGAAGCACGTGCAGCTTAAGGTACGCTGCGGACGCGAGTAACTTTGCTTCCCAAAAAAGCGAATTGTCTGTTTTCCTACCTACCGCCAAACAAAACTGTTACTCATTTAGAACCACCCAGGAAGCACGTGCAGCTTAAGGTACGCTGCGGACGCGAGTAACTTTGCTTCCCAAAAAAGCGAATTGTCTGTTTTCCTACCTACCGCCAAACAAAACTGTTACTCATTTAGAACCACCCAGGAAGCACGTGCAGCTTGAGGTACGCTGCGGACGCGAGTAACTTTGCTTCCCAAAAAAGCGAATTGTGTGTTTTCCTACCTACCGCCAAACAAAAGTGTTACTCATTTAGAACCAAGCAGGAAGCACGTGCAGCTTAAGGTATGCTGCGGACGCGAGTAACTTTGCTTCCCAAAAAAGCGAATTGTCTGTTTTCCTACCTACCGCCAAACAAAACTGTTACTCATTTAGAACCACCCAGGAAGCACGTGCAGCTTAAGGTACGCTGCGGACGCGAGTAACTTTGCTTCCCAAAAAAGCGAATTGTCTGTTTTCCTACCTACCGCCAAACAAATCTGTTACTCATTTAGAACCACCCAGGAAGCACGTGCAGCTTAAGGTACGCTGCGGACGCGAGTAACTTTGCTTCCCAAAAAAGCGAATTTGTCTGTTTTCCTACCTACCGCCAAACAAAACTGTTACTCATTTAGAACCACCCAGGAAGCACGTGCAGCTTGAGGTACGCTGCGGACGCGAGTAACTTTGCTTCCCAAAAAAGCGAATTGTCTGTTTTCCTACATACCGCCAAACAAAACTGTTACTCATTTAGAACCACCCAGGAAGCACGTGCAGCTTGAGGTACGCTGCGGACGCGAGTAACTTTGCTTCCCAAAAAAGCGAATTGTCTGTTTTCCTACCTACCGCCAAACAAAACTGTTACTCATTTAGAACCACCCAGGAAGCACGTGCAGCTTAAGGTACGCTGCGGACGCGAGTAACTTTGCTTCCCAAAAAAGCGAATTGTCTGTTTTCCTACCTACCGCCAAACAAAACTGTTACTCATTTAGAACCACCCAGGAAGCACGTGCAGCTTAAGGTACGCTGCGGACGCGAGTAACTTTGCTTCCCAAAAAAGCGAATTGTCTGTTTTCCTACCTACCGCCAAACAAAACTGTTACTCATTTAGAACCACCCAGGAAGCACGTGCAGCTTAAGGTACGCTGCGGACGCGAGTAACTTTGCTTCCCAAAAAAGCGAATTGTCTGTTTTCCTACCTACCGCCAAACAAAACTGTTACTCATTTAGAACCACCCAGGAAGAACGTGCAGCTTAAGGTACGCTGCGGACGCGAGTAACTTTGCTTCCCAAAAAAGCGAATTGTCTGTTTTCCTACCTACCGCCAAACAAAACTGTTACTCATTTAGAACCACCCAGGAAGCACGTGCAGCTTAAGGTACGCTGCGGACGCGAGTAACTTTGCTTCCCAAAAAAGCGAATTGTCTGTTTTCCTACCTACCGCCAAACAAAACTGTTACTCATTTAGAACCACCCAGGAAGCACGTGCAGCTTGAGGTACGCTGCGGACGCGAGTAACTTTGCTTCCTTAAAACCAAATTAGCTGTTTTCCTAATTACCGAGCAGCAAAAGAGTTACTCATTTAGAACCACCCAGGAAGCACGTGCAGCTTGAGGTACGCTGCGGACGCGAGTAACTTTGCTTCCCAAAAAAGCGAATTGTCTGTTTTCCTACCTACCGCCAAACAAAACTGTTACTCATTTAGAACCACCCAGGAAGCACGTGCAGCTTAAGGTACGCTGCGGACGCGAGTAACTTTGCTTCCCAAAAAAGCGAATTGTCTGTTTTCCTACCTACCGCCAAACAAAACTGTTACTCATTTAGAACCACCCAGGAAGCACGTGCAGCTTAAGGTACGCTGCGGACGCGAGTAACTTTGCTTCCCAAAAAAGCGAATTGTCTGTTTTCCTACCTACCGCCAAACAAAACTGTTACTCATTTAGAACCACCCAGGAAGCACGTGCAGCTTGAGGTACGCTGCGGACGCGAGTAACTTTGCTTCCCAAAAAAGCGAATTGTGTGTTTTCCTACCTACCGCCAAACAAAAGTGTTACTCATTTAGAACCAAGCAGGAAGCACGTGCAGCTTAAGGTATGCTGCGGACGCGAGTAACTTTGCTTCCCAAAAAAGCGAATTGTCTGTTTTCCTACCTACCGCCAAACAAAACTGTTACTCATTTAGAACCACCCAGGAAGCACGTGCAGCTTAAGGTACGCTGCGGACGCGAGTAACTTTGCTTCCCAAAAAAGCGAATTGTCTGTTTTCCTACCTACCGCCAAACAAAACTGTTACTCATTTAGAACCACCCAGGAAGCACGTGCAGCTTAAGGTACGCTGCGGACGCGAGTAACTTTGCTTCCCAAAAAAGCGAATTTGTCTGTTTTCCTACCTACCGCCAAACAAAACTGTTACTCATTTAGAACCACCCAGGAAGCACGTGCAGCTTGAGGTACGCTGCGGACGCGAGTAACTTTGCTTCCCAAAAAAGCGAATTGTCTGTTTTCCTACATACCGCCAAACAAAACTGTTACTCATTTAGAACCACCCAGGAAGCACGTGCAGCTTGAGGTACGCTGCGGACGCGAGTAACTTTGCTTCCCAAAAAAGCGAATTGTCTGTTTTCCTACCTACCGCCAAACAAAACTGTTACTCATTTAGAACCACCCAGGAAGCACGTGCAGCTTAAGGTACGCTGCGGACGCGAGTAACTTTGCTTCCCAAAAAAGCGAATTGTCTGTTTTCCTACCTACCGCCAAACAAAACTGTTACTCATTTAGAACCACCCAGGAAGCACGTGCAGCTTAAGGTACGCTGCGGACGCGAGTAACTTTGCTTCCCAAAAAAGCGAATTGTCTGTTTTCCTACCTACCGCCAAACAAAACTGTTACTCATTTAGAACCACCCAGGAAGCACGTGCAGCTTAAGGTACGCTGCGGACGCGAGTAACTTTGCTTCCCAAAAAAGCGAATTGTCTGTTTTCCTACCTACCGCCAAACAAAACTGTTACTCATTTAGAACCACCCAGGAAGAACGTGCAGCTTAAGGTACGCTGCGGACGCGAGTAACTTTGCTTCCCAAAAAAGCGAATTGTCTGTTTTCCTACCTACCGCCAAACAAAACTGTTACTCATTTAGAACCACCCAGGAAGCACGTGCAGCTTAAGGTACGCTGCGGACGCGAGTAACTTTGCTTCCCAAAAAAGCGAATTGTCTGTTTTCCTACCTACCGCCAAACAAAACTGTTACTCATTTAGAACCACCCAGGAAGCACGTGCAGCTTAAGGTACGCTGCGGACGCGAGTAACTTTGCTTCCCAAAAAAGCGAATTGTCTGTTTTCCTACCTACCGCCAAACAAAACTGTTACTCATTTAGAACCACCCAGGAAGCACGTGCAGCTTAAGGTACGCTGCGGACGCGAGTAACTTTGCTTCCCAAAAAAGCGAATTGTCTGTTTTCCTACCTACCGCCAAACAAAACTGTTACTCATTTAGAACCACCCAGGAAGCACGTGCAGCTTAAGGTACGCTGCGGACGCGAGTAACTTTGCTTCCCAAAAAAGCGAATTTGTCTGTTTTCCTACCTACCGCCAAACAAAACTGTTACTCATTTAGAACCACCCAGGAAGCACATGCAGCTTGAGGTACGCTGCGGACGCGAGTAACTTTGCTTCCCAAAAAAGCGAATTGTCTGTTTTCCTACATACCGCCAAACAAAACTGTTACTCATTTAGAACCACCCAGGAAGCACGTGCAGCTTGAGGTACGCTGCGGACGCGAGTAACTTTGCTTCCCAAAAAAGCGAATTTGTCTGTTTTCCTACCTACCGCCAAACAAAACTGTTACTCATTTAGAACCACCCAGGAAGCACGTGCAGTTTAAGGTACGCTGCGGACGCGAGTAACTTTGCTTCCCAAAAAAGCGAATTTGTCTGTTTTCCTACCTACCGCCAAACAAAACTGTTACTCATTTAGAACCACCCAGGAAGCACGTGCAGCTTGAGGTACGCTGCGGACGCGAGTAACTTTGCTTCCCAAAAAAGCGAATTGTCTGTTTTCCTACCTACCGCCAAACAAAACTGTTACTCATTTAGAACCACCCAGGAAGCACGTGCAGCTTAAGGTACACTGCGGACGCGAGTAACTTTGCTTCCCAAAAAAGCGAATTTGTCTGTTTTCCTACCTACCGCCAAACAAAACTGTTACTCATTTAGAACCACCCAGGAAGCACGAGCAGCTTAAGGTACGCTGCGGACGCGAGTAACTTTGCTTCCCAAAAAAGCGAATTGTCTGTTTTCCTACCTACCGCCAAACAAAACTGTTACTCATTTAGAACCACCCAGGAAGCACGTGCAGCTTAAGGTACGCTGCGGACGCGAGTAACTTTGCTTCCCAAAAAAGCAAATTGTCTGTTTTCCTACCTACCGCCAAACAAAACTGTTACTCATTTAGAACCACCCAGGAAGCACGTGCAGCTTAAGGTACGCTGCGGACGCGAGTAACTTTGCTTCCCAAAAAAGCGAATTGTCTGTTTTCCTACCTACCGCCAAACAAAACTGTTACTCATTTAGAACCACCCAGGAAGCACGTGCAGCTTAAGGTACGCTGCGGACGCGAGTAACTTTGCTTCCCAAAAAAGCGAATTGTCTGTTTTCCTACCTACCGCCAAACAAAACTGTTACTCATTTAGAACCACCCAGGAAGAACGTGCAGCTTAAGGTACGCTGCGGACGCGAGTAACTTTGCTTCCCAAAAAAGCGAATTGTCTGTTTTCCTACCTACCGCCAAACAAAACTGTTACTCATTTAGAACCACCCAGGAAGCACGTGCAGCTTAAGGTACGCTGCGGACGCGAGTAACTTTGCTTCCCAAAAAAGCGAATTGTCTGTTTTCCTACCTACCGCCAAACAAAACTGTTACTCATTTAGAACCACCCAGGAAGCACGTGCAGCTTAAGGTACGCTGCGGACGCGAGTAACTTTGCTTCCCAAAAAAGCGAATTGTCTGTTTTCCTACCTACCGCCAAACAAAACTGTTACTCATTTAGAACCACCCAGGAAGAACGTGCAGCTTAAGGTACGCTGCGGACGCGAGTAACTTTGCTTCCCAAAAAAGCGAATTGTCTGTTTTCCTACCTACCGCCAAACAAAACTGTTACTCATTTAGAACCACCCAGGAAGCACGTGCAGCTTAAGGTACGCTGCGGACGCGAGTAACTTTGCTTCCCAAAAAAGCGAATTGTCTGTTTTCCTACCTACCGCCAAACAAAACTGTTACTCATTTAGAACCACCCAGGAAGCACGTGCAGCTTGAGGTACGCTGCGGACGCGAGTAACTTTGCTTCCTTAAAACCAAATTAGCTGTTTTCCTAATTACCGAGCAGCAAAAGAGTTACTCATTTAGAACCACCCAGGAAGCACGTGCAGCTTGAGGTACGCTGCGGACGCGAGTAACTTTGCTTCCCAAAAAAGCGAATTGTCTGTTTTCCTACCTACCGCCAAACAAAACTGTTACTCATTTAGAACCACCCAGGAAGCACGTGCAGCTTAAGGTACGCTGCGGACGCGAGTAACTTTGCTTCCCAAAAAAGCGAATTGTCTGTTTTCCTACCTACCGCCAAACAAAACTGTTACTCATTTAGAACCACCCAGGAAGCACGTGCAGCTTAAGGTACGCTGCGGACGCGAGTAACTTTGCTTCCCAAAAAAGCGAATTGTCTGTTTTCCTACCTACCGCCAAACAAAACTGTTACTCATTTAGAACCACCCAGGAAGCACGTGCAGCTTGAGGTACGCTGCGGACGCGAGTAACTTTGCTTCCCAAAAAAGCGAATTGTGTGTTTTCCTACCTACCGCCAAACAAAAGTGTTACTCATTTAGAACCAAGCAGGAAGCACGTGCAGCTTAAGGTATGCTGCGGACGCGAGTAACTTTGCTTCCCAAAAAAGCGAATTGTCTGTTTTCCTACCTACCGCCAAACAAAACTGTTACTCATTTAGAACCACCCAGGAAGCACGTGCAGCTTAAGGTACGCTGCGGACGCGAGTAACTTTGCTTCCCAAAAAAGCGAATTGTCTGTTTTCCTACCTACCGCCAAACAAAACTGTTACTCATTTAGAACCACCCAGGAAGCACGTGCAGCTTAAGGTACGCTGCGGACGCGAGTAACTTTGCTTCCCAAAAAAGCGAATTTGTCTGTTTTCCTACCTACCGCCAAACAAAACTGTTACTCATTTAGAACCACCCAGGAAGCACGTGCAGCTTGAGGTACGCTGCGGACGCGAGTAACTTTGCTTCCCAAAAAAGCGAATTGTCTGTTTTCCTACATACCGCCAAACAAAACTGTTACTCATTTAGAACCACCCAGGAAGCACGTGCAGCTTGAGGTACGCTGCGGACGCGAGTAACTTTGCTTCCCAAAAAAGCGAATTGTCTGTTTTCCTACCTACCGCCAAACAAAACTGTTACTCATTTAGAACCACCCAGGAAGCACGTGCAGCTTAAGGTACGCTGCGGACGCGAGTAACTTTGCTTCCCAAAAAAGCGAATTGTCTGTTTTCCTACCTACCGCCAAACAAAACTGTTACTCATTTAGAACCACCCAGGAAGCACGTGCAGCTTAAGGTACGCTGCGGACGCGAGTAACTTTGCTTCCCAAAAAAGCGAATTGTCTGTTTTCCTACCTACCGCCAAACAAAACTGTTACTCATTTAGAACCACCCAGGAAGCACGTGCAGCTTAAGGTACGCTGCGGACGCGAGTAACTTTGCTTCCCAAAAAAGCGAATTGTCTGTTTTCCTACCTACCGCCAAACAAAACTGTTACTCATTTAGAACCACCCAGGAAGAACGTGCAGCTTAAGGTACGCTGCGGACGCGAGTAACTTTGCTTCCCAAAAAAGCGAATTGTCTGTTTTCCTACCTACCGCCAAACAAAACTGTTACTCATTTAGAACCACCCAGGAAGCACGTGCAGCTTAAGGTACGCTGCGGACGCGAGTAACTTTGCTTCCCAAAAAAGCGAATTGTCTGTTTTCCTACCTACCGCCAAACAAAACTGTTACTCATTTAGAACCACCCAGGAAGCACGTGCAGCTTAAGGTACGCTGCGGACGCGAGTAACTTTGCTTCCCAAAAAAGCGAATTGTCTGTTTTCCTACCTACCGCCAAACAAAACTGTTACTCATTTAGAACCACCCAGGAAGCACGTGCAGCTTAAGGTACGCTGCGGACGCGAGTAACTTTGCTTCCCAAAAAAGCGAATTGTCTGTTTTCCTACCTACCGCCAAACAAAACTGTTACTCATTTAGAACCACCCAGGAAGCACGTGCAGCTTAAGGTACGCTGCGGACGCGAGTAACTTTGCTTCCCAAAAAAGCGAATTTGTCTGTTTTCCTACCTACCGCCAAACAAAACTGTTACTCATTTAGAACCACCCAGGAAGCACATGCAGCTTGAGGTACGCTGCGGACGCGAGTAACTTTGCTTCCCAAAAAAGCGAATTGTCTGTTTTCCTACATACCGCCAAACAAAACTGTTACTCATTTAGAACCACCCAGGAAGCACGTGCAGCTTGAGGTACGCTGCGGACGCGAGTAACTTTGCTTCCCAAAAAAGCGAATTTGTCTGTTTTCCTACCTACCGCCAAACAAAACTGTTACTCATTTAGAACCACCCAGGAAGCACGTGCAGTTTAAGGTACGCTGCGGACGCGAGTAACTTTGCTTCCCAAAAAAGCGAATTTGTCTGTTTTCCTACCTACCGCCAAACAAAACTGTTACTCATTTAGAACCACCCAGGAAGCACGTGCAGCTTGAGGTACGCTGCGGACGCGAGTAACTTTGCTTCCCAAAAAAGCGAATTGTCTGTTTTCCTACCTACCGCCAAACAAAACTGTTACTCATTTAGAACCACCCAGGAAGCACGTGCAGCTTAAGGTACACTGCGGACGCGAGTAACTTTGCTTCCCAAAAAAGCGAATTTGTCTGTTTTCCTACCTACCGCCAAACAAAACTGTTACTCATTTAGAACCACCCAGGAAGCACGAGCAGCTTAAGGTACGCTGCGGACGCGAGTAACTTTGCTTCCCAAAAAAGCGAATTGTCTGTTTTCCTACCTACCGCCAAACAAAACTGTTACTCATTTAGAACCACCCAGGAAGCACGTGCAGCTTAAGGTACGCTGCGGACGCGAGTAACTTTGCTTCCCAAAAAAGCAAATTGTCTGTTTTCCTACCTACCGCCAAACAAAACTGTTACTCATTTAGAACCACCCAGGAAGCACGTGCAGCTTAAGGTACGCTGCGGACGCGAGTAACTTTGCTTCCCAAAAAAGCGAATTGTCTGTTTTCCTACCTACCGCCAAACAAAACTGTTACTCATTTAGAACCACCCAGGAAGCACGTGCAGCTTAAGGTACGCTGCGGACGCGAGTAACTTTGCTTCCCAAAAAAGCGAATTGTCTGTTTTCCTACCTACCGCCAAACAAAACTGTTACTCATTTAGAACCACCCAGGAAGAACGTGCAGCTTAAGGTACGCTGCGGACGCGAGTAACTTTGCTTCCCAAAAAAGCGAATTGTCTGTTTTCCTACCTACCGCCAAACAAAACTGTTACTCATTTAGAACCACCCAGGAAGCACGTGCAGCTTAAGGTACGCTGCGGACGCGAGTAACTTTGCTTCCCAAAAAAGCGAATTGTCTGTTTTCCTACCTACCGCCAAACAAAACTGTTACTCATTTAGAACCACCCAGGAAGCACGTGCAGCTTAAGGTACGCTGCGGACGCGAGTAACTTTGCTTCCCAAAAAAGCGAATTGTCTGTTTTCCTACCTACCGCCAAACAAAACTGTTACTCATTTAGAACCACCCAGGAAGCACGTGCAGCTTAAGGTACGCTGCGGACGCGAGTAACTTTGCTTCCCAAAAAAGCGAATTGTCTGTTTTCCTACCTACCGCCAAACAAAACTGTTACTCATTTAGAACCACCCAGGAAGCACGTGCAGCTTGAGGTACGCTGCGGACGCGAGTAACTTTGCTTCCCAAAAAAGCGAATTGTCTGTTTTCCTACCTACCGCCAAACAAAACTGTTACTCATTTAGAACCACCCAGGAAGCACGTGCAGCTTAAGGTACGCTGCGGACGCGAGTAACTTTGCTTCCCAAAAAAGCGAATTGTCTGTTTTCCTACCTACCGCCAAACAAAACTGTTACTCATTTAGAACCACCCAGGAAGCACGTGCAGCTTAAGGTACGCTGCGGACGCGAGTAACTTTGCTTCCCAAAAAAGCGAATTGTCTGTTTTCCTACATACCGCCAAACAAAACTGTTACTCATTTAGAACCACCCAGGAAGCACGTGCAGCTTGAGGTACGCTGCGGACGCGAGTAACTTTGCTTCCCAAAAAAGCGAATTTGTCTGTTTTCCTACCTACCGCCAAACAAAACTGTTACTCATTTAGAACCACCCAGGAAGCACGTGCAGCTTAAGGTACGCTGCGGACGCGAGTAACTTTGCTTCCCAAAAAAGCGAATTGTCTGTTTTCCTACCTACCGCCAAACAAAACTGTTACTCATTTAGAACCACCCAGGAAGCACGTGCAGCTTAAGGTACGCTGCGGACGCGAGTAACTTTGCTTCCCAAAAAAGCGAATTGTCTGTTTTCCTACCTACCGCCAAACAAAACTGTTACTCATTTAGAACCACCCAGGAAGCACGTGCAGCTTAAGGTACGCTGCGGACGCGAGTAACTTTGCTTCCCAAAAAAGCGAATTGTCTGTTTTCCTACCTACCGCCAAACAAAACTGTTACTCATTTAGAACCACCCAGGAAGCACGTGCAGCTTAAGGTACGCTGCGGACGCGAGTAACTTTGCTTCCCAAAAAAGCGAATTGTCTGTTTTCCTACCTACCGCCAAACAAAACTGTTACTCATTTAGAACCACCCAGGAAGCACGTGCAGCTTGAGGTACGCTGCGGACGCGAGTAACTTTGCTTCCCAAAAAAGCGAATTGTCTGTTTTCCTACCTACCGCCAAACAAAACTGTTACTCATTTAGAACCACCCAGGAAGCACGTGCAGCTTAAGGTACGCTGCGGACGCGAGTAACTTTGCTTCCCAAAAAAGCGAATTGTCTGTTTTCCTACCTACCGCCAAACAAAACTGTTACTCATTTAGAACCACCCAGGAAGCACGTGCAGCTTAAGGTACGCTGCGGACGCGAGTAACTTTGCTTCCCAAAAAAGCGAATTGTCTGTTTTCCTACCTACCGCCAAACAAAACTGTTACTCATTTAGAACCACCCAGGAAGCACGTGCAGCTTAAGGTACGCTGCGGACGCGAGTAACTTTGCTTCCCAAAAAAGCGAATTGTCTGTTTTCCTACCTACCGCCAAACAAAACTGTTACTCATTTAGAACCACCCAGGAAGCACGTGCAGCTTAAGGTACGCTGCGGACGCGAGTAACTTTGCTTCCCAAAAAAGCGAATTGTCTGTTTTCCTACCTACCGCCAAACAAAACTGTTACTCATTTAGAACCACCCAGGAAGCACGTGCAGCTTAAGGTACGCTGCGGACGCGAGTAACTTTGCTTCCCAAAAAAGCGAATTGTCTGTTTTCCTACCTACCGCCAAACAAAACTGTTACTCATTTAGAACCACCCAGGAAGCACGTGCAGCTTAAGGTACGCTGCGGACGCGAGTAACTTTGCTTCCCAAAAAAGCGAATTGTCTGTTTTCCTACCTACCGCCAAACAAAACTGTTACTCATTTAGAACCACCCAGGAAGCACGTGCAGCTTAAGGTACGCTGCGGACGCGAGTAACTTTGCTTCCCAAAAAAGCGAATTTGTCTGTTTTCCTACCTACCGCCAAACAAAACTGTTACTCATTTAGAACCACCCAGGAAGCACGTGCAGCTTAAGGTACGCTGCGGACGCGAGTAACTTTGCTTCCCAAAAAAGCGAATTGTCTGTTTTCCTACCTACCGCCAAACAAAACTGTTACTCATTTAGAACCACCCAGGAAGCACGTGCAGCTTGAGGTACGCTGCGGACGCGAGTAACTTTGCTTCCCAAAAAAGCGAATTTGTCTGTTTTCCTACCTACCGCCAAACAAAACTGTTACTCATTTAGAACCACCCAGGAAGCACGTGCAGCTTAAGGTACGCTGCGGACGCGAGTAACTTTGCTTCCCAAAAAAGCGAATTTGTCTGTTTTCCTACCTACCGCCAAACAAAACTGTTACTCATTTAGAACCACCCAGGAAGCACGTGCAGCTTGAGGTACGCTGCGGACGCGAGTAACTTTGCTTCCCAAAAAAGCGAATTGTCTGTTTTCCTACCTACCGCCAAACAAAACTGTTACTCATTTAGAACCACCCAGGAAGCACGTGCAGCTTAAGGTACGCTGCGGACGCGAGTAACTTTGCTTCCCAAAAAAGCGAATTTGTCTGTTTTCCTACCTACCGCCAAACAAAACTGTTACTCATTTAGAACCACCCAGGAAGCACGTGCAGCTTAAGGTACGCTGCGGACGCGAGTAACTTTGCTTCCCAAAAAAGCGAATTGTCTGTTTTCCTACCTACCGCCAAACAAAACTGTTACTCATTTAGAACCACCCAGGAAGCACGTGCAGCTTAAGGTACGCTGCGGACGCGAGTAACTTTGCTTCCCAAAAAAGCGAATTGTCTGTTTTCCTACCTACCGCCAAACAAAACTGTTACTCATTTAGAACCACCCAGGAAGCACGTGCAGCTTAAGGTACGCTGCGGACGCGAGTAACTTTGCTTCCCAAAAAAGCGAATTGTCTGTTTTCCTACCTACCGCCAAACAAAACTGTTACTCATTTAGAACCACCCAGGAAGCACGTGCAGCTTAAGGTACGCTGCGGACGCGAGTAACTTTGCTTCCCAAAAAAGCGAATTGTCTGTTTTCCTACCTACCGCCAAACAAAACTGTTACTCATTTAGAACCACCCAGGAAGCACGTGCAGCTTAAGGTACGCTGCGGACGCGAGTAACTTTGCTTCCCAAAAAAGCGAATTGTCTGTTTTCCTACCTACCGCCAAACAAAACTGTTACTCATTTAGAACCACCCAGGAAGCACGTGCAGCTTAAGGTACGCTGCGGACGCGAGTAACTTTGCTTCCCAAAAAAGCGAATTGTCTGTTTTCCTACCTACCGCCAAACAAAACTGTTACTCATTTAGAACCACCCAGGAAGCACGTGCAGCTTAAGGTACGCTGCGGACGCGAGTAACTTTGCTTCCCAAAAAAGCGAATTGTCTGTTTTCCTACCTACCGCCAAACAAAACTGTTACTCATTTAGAACCACCCAGGAAGCACGTGCAGCTTAAGGTACGCTGCGGACGCGAGTAACTTTGCTTCCCAAAAAAGCGAATTGTCTGTTTTCCTACCTACCGCCAAACAAAACTGTTACTCATTTAGAACCACCCAGGAAGCACGTGCAGCTTAAGGTACGCTGCGGACGCGAGTAACTTTGCTTCCCAAAAAAGCGAATTGTCTGTTTTCCTACCTACCGCCAAACAAAACTGTTACTCATTTAGAACCACCCAGGAAGCACGTGCAGCTTAAGGTACGCTGCGGACGCGAGTAACTTTGCTTCCCAAAAAAGCGAATTGTCTGTTTTCCTACCTACCGCCAAACAAAACTGTTACTCATTTAGAACCACCCAGGAAGCACGTGCAGCTTAAGGTACGCTGCGGACGCGAGTAACTTTGCTTCCCAAAAAAGCGAATTGTCTGTTTTCCTACCTACCGCCAAACAAAACTGTTACTCATTTAGAACCACCCAGGAAGCACGTGCAGCTTAAGGTACGCTGCGGACGCGAGTAACTTTGCTTCCCAAAAAAGCGAATTGTCTGTTTTCCTACCTACCGCCAAACAAAACTGTTACTCATTTAGAACCACCCAGGAAGCACGTGCAGCTTAAGGTACGCTGCGGACGCGAGTAACTTTGCTTCCCAAAAAAGCGAATTGTCTGTTTTCCTACCTACCGCCAAACAAAACTGTTACTCATTTAGAACCACCCAGGAAGCACGTGCAGCTTAAGGTACGCTGCGGACGCGAGTAACTTTGCTTCCCAAAAAAGCGAATTGTCTGTTTTCCTACCTACCGCCAAACAAAACTGTTACTCATTTAGAACCACCCAGGAAGCACGTGCAGCTTAAGGTACGCTGCGGACGCGAGTAACTTTGCTTCCCAAAAAAGCGAATTGTCTGTTTTCCTACCTACCGCCAAACAAAACTGTTACTCATTTAGAACCACCCAGGAAGCACGTGCAGCTTAAGGTACGCTGCGGACGCGAGTAACTTTGCTTCCCAAAAAAGCGAATTTGTCTGTTTTCCTACCTACCGCCAAACAAAACTGTTACTCATTTAGAACCACCCAGGAAGCACGTGCAGCTTGAGGTACGCTGCGGACGCGAGTAACTTTGCTTCCCAAAAAAGCGAATTGTCTGTTTTCCTACATACCGCCAAACAAAACTGTTACTCATTTAGAACCACCCAGGAAGCACGTGCAGCTTGAGGTACGCTGCGGACGCGAGTAACTTTGCTTCCCAAAAAAGCGAATTTGTCTGTTTTCCTACCTACCGCCAAACAAAACTGTTACTCATTTAGAACCACCCAGGAAGCACGTGCAGCTTAAGGTACGCTGCGGACGCGAGTAACTTTGCTTCCCAAAAAAAGCGAATTTGTCTGTTTTCCTACCTACCGCCAAACAAAACTGTTACTCATTTAGAACCACCCAGGAAGCACGTGCAGCTTAAGGTACGCTGCGGACGCGAGTAACTTTGCTTCCCAAAAAAGCGAATTTGTCTGTTTTCCTACCTACCGCCAAACAAAACTGTTACTCATTTAGAACCACCCAGGAAGCACGTGCAGCTTAAGGTACGCTGCGGACGCGAGTAACTTTGCTTCCCAAAAAAGCGAATTTGTCTGTTTTCCTACCTACCGCCAAACAAAACTGTTACTCATTTAGAACCACCCAGGAAGCACGTGCAGCTTCAGGTACGCTGCGGACGCGAGTAACTTTGCTTCCCAAAAAAGCGAATTTGTCTGTTTTCCTACCTACCGCCAAACAAAACTGTTACTCATTTAGAACCACCCAGGAAGCACGTGCAGCTTAAGGTACGCTGCGGACGCGAGTAACTTTGCTTCCCAAAAAAGCGAATTGTCTGTTTTCCTACCTACCGCCAAACAAAACTGTTACTCATTTAGAACCACCCAGGAAGCACGTGCAGCTTGAGGTACGCTGCGGACGCGAGTAACTTTGCTTCCCAAAAAAGCGAATTGTCTGTTTTCCTACCTACCGCCAAACAAAACTGTTACTCATTTAGAACCACCCAGGAAGCACGTGCAGCTTAAGGTACGCTGCGGACGCGAGTAACTTTGCTTCCCAAAAAAGCGAATTGTCTGTTTTCCTACCTACCGCCAAACAAAACTGTTACTCATTTAGAACCACCCAGGAAGCACGTGCAGCTTAAGGTACGCTGCGGACGCGAGTAACTTTGCTTCCCAAAAAAGCGAATTGTCTGTTTTCCTACCTACCGCCAAACAAAACTGTTACTCATTTAGAACCACCCAGGAAGCACGTGCAGCTTAAGGTACGCTGCGGACGCGAGTAACTTTGCTTCCCAAAAAAGCGAATTGTCTGTTTTCCTACCTACCGCCAAACAAAACTGTTACTCATTTAGAACCACCCAGGAAGCACGTGCAGCTTAAGGTACGCTGCGGACGCGAGTAACTTTGCTTCCCAAAAAAGCGAATTGTCTGTTTTCCTACCTACCGCCAAACAAAACTGTTACTCATTTAGAACCACCCAGGAAGCACGTGCAGCTTAAGGTACGCTGCGGACGCGAGTAACTTTGCTTCCCAAAAAAGCGAATTGTCTGTTTTCCTACCTACCGCCAAACAAAACTGTTACTCATTTAGAACCACCCAGGAAGCACGTGCACGTGCAGCTTGAGGTACGCTGCGGACGCGAGTAACTTTGCTTCTCAAAAAAGCGAATTGTCTGTTTTCCTACCTACCGCCAAACAAAACTGTTACTCATTTAGAACCACCCAGGAAGCACGTGCAGCTGCAGCTTAAGGTACGCTGCGGACGCGAGTAACTTTGCTTCCCAAAAAAGCGAATTGTCTGTTTTCCTACCTACCGCCAAACAAAACTGTTACTCATTTAGAACCACCCAGGAAGCACGTGCAGCTTAGGTACGCTGCGGACGCGAGTAACTTTGCTTCCCAAAAAAGCGAATTGTCTGTTTTCCTACCTACCGCCAAACAAAACTGTTACTCATTTAGAACCACCCAGGAAGCACGTGCAGCTTAAGGTACGCTGCGGACGCGAGTAACTTTGCTTCTCAAAAAAGCGAATTGTCTGTTTTCCTACCTACCGCCAAACAAAACTGTTACTCATTTAGAACCACCCAGGATGCACGTGCAGCTTAAGGTACGCTGCGGACGCGAGTAACTTTGCTTCCCACAAAAGCGAATTGTCTGTTTTCCTACCTACCGCCAAACAAAACTGTTACTCATTTAGAACCACCCAGGAAGCACGTGCAGCTTAAGGTACGCTGCGGACGCGAGTACCTTTGCTTCCCTTAAAACCGATTTATCTGTTTAACTAATTACCGAGCAGCAAAAGTGTTACTCATTTAGAACCACGGGTGCCAGAAAGTCCTTAAGTACGCTGCGGATTTCGTTTTCGAGGACCTTTGATTTCAAGGACCCTCTAAATACCCCTAGATTTTATCTGTTTCTAATTACCGAGCAGCAAAGTGTTTACAGGGTTTCCCACGGGGTGAAAGTCCTTAAGAAGTCCTTGATTTTTTTTTTTTTTTTTTTTCAACCCCCCCTTTATACTGATGATTTTTGAAAAAAAATCAAAAAAAAGTCTTATTTTTTTTTTTGATTCAAGGACACTCTAAATACCCCTAGATTTTCATCGAGAGTCCTCGATTTTTCTCATCTGCGACGGTGCGCAACGTTCGAATTCAGGGAACTCATTACCTAGAACATTGCCAACGCAGTGATAAATGGCGCGTCTAGCACTTCGGCAAAAAACACATTATTGCGTTATTAGACGGAGTAACCAGTTATATTTTCGCCTAATCCTTTTTCCCTCTGATATGGTCGCTATAACATCTGGCGTTGGCTATATTTCGAACAATGTTAAAAAACAATAATAAATGCATGTTGTTTAAAAAAAAATTGTGTTTATATTAGTAATTTTGTAAATTGTCTTATGTGCTAAAATGGCGTCGTATAATTAGGGTCCTTGAAAAAATTTTGGGGGTCCTTGAAAAGTCCTTAAAACACCTTGATTTTTATTTTGAAAAAATAGTGGGAACCCTGTGTTACTCATTTGGAACCACCCAGGAAGCACCTGCAGCTTGAGGTATGCTGCGGACGCGAGTAACTTTGCTTTCCTTAAAACCGAGTTGTCTGTTTTCCTACCAACGCCAAACAAAAGTGTTACTCAGTTTGAGCCACCCAGGAAGCACCTCTTCCCTGAGGGTTTTTCTATAGGCCGTGTTCAAAATTCCAGAATGTTTACGATATAATATCCAGTACCAATTTGCCCTGCTACACCCCAAAATGTAATAAATATTCCACTCCCTATTCAAAAACTCGCCAGGGCTGTGGAGCGCAGTCGATAAAGGTCTTCGTCTTGCATGTGATAGGTCACAGATCAGTTTACGGCCATCGTCTAAATAACTGTAACTTTGCTGTAAACGGCAAATGCAACCAAAAATGCTCGACGAATAATACCCTAAGTGGTGGAAGTGTACGTTAAATATTTTACAAAGCCCAGACGCTGACGCTTCTTAAAGACGCCTACGATATAAAAAGAATATTTTCCTAAAATTTGGTAGCTGTACCTCCATTATTTTTGACTGGGCGTTGAGACGTCAGTCAGTCATTCTGTGTGTGCGTCAGTCAGGAACCTGCCTTTTATATACATAATACTAGCTTTCTACACCCGGCATTTCACGGGTGTAACCTCAATAACCCAAATTGGTAGTCTTTTTATGTAAAATTATATTTTATAACAACTGATACCCATTAAACTGATTCACTTAATCGGGATATTATTATCTCCTCCCATTCTCATATGAAGGATTTCCCATTGTGATATGAGGGGTTGACTGTATCCACTATCCAGGCCCCTTCAGGAGTTCAATGGATTTCCCATAGGGAACTGTTCAAATTGCCATAACAGCTATGATATGTTGGCCTGTTTCAATTTCGCGACTAGAGCAACAAAACTGCCCAAATATGTAAACATTCCACTCCATATTTCATGCAACGATTTGATATTGCTGGGGGGGGGGGGGGGGGTATAAAGCAGCCGGTATAAAGTCTTTCGCCTTGCATGCGATAGATCCCAGGTTCGGGCATCGCCAAAATAACCACTGACCTATAAACGGCTCATGTAGCTAAAAATGTCCGACTAATATAAGCCTTGTGAATCTAGTGCACGTTAATTTTTTTTAATCAAGACGCTGCGTACGATGTCGCCTTTAAAAGTTGCATTGGGTTCCTACTCATATGTCGGCTCGTAACTTGACTGTGGTTCTAAGTTACGACGCCCGTGGCCAATAGCCCTCGTGTGTAGCTCTAGTGCGACGATAATTCAAACTACAACTACATACAACTGGATAAGAATAGATACCCTGCGTTCAATTTTTCACTTCGCCAAAAGCCGTCAATGCCAAAATTCAATCTGCCACTAAGCCATCTTAACATCAGAAAACAAAACAGACATTTATATCCTCTTGTATAGCTTGCAAAGTTTTATAAAGTACAAATTCTTTATTTATGCCGAAATTATTCCTCTAAATCTTCATTTCGTACCATTTGTAAACATCAATGAAATTAAATTCGGAAGCATAATTAAAATCTTGTTGAGGAAATCTGAACTACCATTAAAAAAAAAGTTTTAAAATAAATAAATAAAAAAAACTGATATTCGAATAACAATCCAGCGAATTGAACCCACACACTATGGTTTTTTTTATTATTTTTCTTAATTTTCGTTTTCGCTGAACGCGCTGGAATTTGTTTTAAAGTGAATTAAAAAATTATAAATTCTAATCTTACAATGCTATTAATATGGGATAATCGGCTAACGTTTTGCACTCCTACAACCGTTTGGGTTCGAATTTCGAAAAGCGGCTTCTTAAATGACGCCTACGATATAAAAAGAGTAATTCCCTAAAATTGGGTAGCTGAACTTCCAGTAGTTTTGGCTGGGCGTTGATACGTCAGTCAGTCAGTGAGTGAGTGAGTGAGTAAGTCAGTTTGACAGGACTTTGCCTTTTATATATAGATTAATAAATAGAAAAATTGTTTTTATTAAAAAAAAACATAGTTTAGTAGTTACCACAGTTCCCTGCATTTGGTTTGAAATTTAGATTTTTCACAAGAACTATGTTCATAATTCAAGGAAAATTATGCAAGTGATTTTTTATAAAAAAATCCTACGAAAGGAGCTAATTCAGATAGTAAAATAGTAAACTTACCATTGATCAAATTCGGGACTCTTGTCAAATTAAAAGTTTCAGCATCATCGGCGAAGAACTTTGGTTCGGCTCACAGCAGATCAAAGACTAGATTAGTTGATAAAATCCAAGTTGAAATGACTGAAACAGAGCAAATTTAGTCACGTTGCATTGTTGCAAACAAAGAACTTTGCGAGTAAGTATTTTCGTTTGTTATAAAGTTTTTATAAAACTGGTATTGTGTTACAATATTTAGATATATCAGAGGCGATAGATACTCTTATAAAATGTAAATGAAAAGGTTTCAACTTTGTGCCCTGATCGAGTTTTAAAAAATATTGAAACAAAGCTTACACAATAAAAAAAATAGTATCGCTTTCACTAAGAGTAATGAGTGATTATTCATCAAGCCACATTAATCTTTGTCACATTAATAATTTACTTAATATTTCACAAATTCTAACCGTTTCGAATTTACGTCTTCTTTATGGATTTTTCTAGTTTAAAAAGTTACTAAAATTAGGTTAGCAATGGAAAAGTCTAATGCCAAAGTTAAAAACTATCGTAAAAGTGAGTGATGTCTTTGCATTTAATAAAGGCGTGCGACAAGGTGATGGACTTATAACCCCAAATTAGGTTAAACTAAAGAATTGTAGCCGGATTTGGCGTCTTTTCAAAAATATCGCCAGGTCGAATGAAACAAACCCCGGCGAGTGCCGAGATGACCGCTGTATGGAGAACATGACATAATAAGAAACTTTCTCATTGCTAATTTCACCAATAAAGGTTGTTACAATACCAATAAGTCAGGGTTCCCATTTTGGCGTAAAATATCCTGTTACAATTATTTCGTTTAACTCCAAATTATTCAACCTAGCTTTGCATACTATTTTGGAAGCTATTGAAAAAGAGGTACAATCTTTCATAGATTAAGCCAAACATGTGCTTTTGCTGATGACGTTGTAATTATTTCAAGAACTGAGCAAACCTCACTCTAAAAAATGAATGTTCAAAAACGACAAAATTTTCCTTAATTTTGACGATCCGTTTACTGGCTGCTGCTCCGAGTTTTCGTTCCCTCAAAGTGAGGAAATTTGAATCGTCATTTTTATGAGGATTTGAATGTCGTCTAATCTAAAGAAATATTTCGTCATTTTTGAGCATGTGAGTACAACAATGAGATTCAGTTTCCTCAAAATCAAGATACAGAATCGTCAAATCACGATCGTAAAAGTGAGGATTCGATTTCCTCAAAAGTCGCATGATAGTTTGACGATACAATCCTCAAAATTAACGAAATGAACTTGAGGATTCATGAATCGTCAAAAATGAAAGTGCTATTTCTAAGAGTGCTTAAAAGGCCTTTTTAAAGAACTATTAATTAGGGCGTATACAGTGGGCATAAAAATATTGAAAGCAAGACACAGCATATGATAATTTCATCCAATTAACCCAAGAGAAAATCTAAAACTATTGGCATTAAGGGTAAACCTTTGTTATTAGCAACGACAACAGTCATCATAGAGACGTATGCGAAATAGTGCAAGCTGTTAATCGTGCCTTCCAGGCGAATTAAAAAAAATCACAAATAGATTGATTTCTCAAAATGCAATACTATTTATTTATAAAACACTTATAAGGCTAATTGTAACTCATATATTAAAAATATGGACTTTGAACGCCAGAGATTCAGAATGCATTAGAACATTTGAAAGAAGAATTTAGAAAATAATGGAGCTAAACTGAAAATCAGACGTGGATCAGAAAAACGAATAGCAAACTGAGTCAACTAATTAAAAACAAGAATATAACGAGCAAGTTATTTAATTCCAGGAGAAAAGCGAGAAACAAGAAAAACTTAGATTTGAACAACAACAAAGAAAAAGACTCAGCCCAAAGAAAGATTAAAAAAAAAAAAAGGAAATTTTTGGCTCGATCTAATTAATATCAAAACCTTACAAAGTATATCGTCAGTTAAGTTCCCTTATGTGCTATCTGACTTTGCACAACGGATCAGATTTACTGTACGGTAACCCTTATCGAACTTTCCAAAATAACACCAAAAATTCGTATTCTGGCTACTTTTGAAGTCATGCTCTCTATAGAGTTGTTGCAACCACGTGACCTTTTCTTAACTGGATCACAGTTATTGCATCTGGCAGCCCCTGCAACCGGATCGTTAGGACATACAAATCCGTTCTTCTATTGTGTTTATACTGGATCTTTCTTTTAGTTGCTCTAAATAATCTTTGGAATAATATTCAATCATTAGAAAGACATTTTCGATCTCCTCTATTCCTAGTTCAATTTATAATGCAGCAAAATGATGGCATTTTTAATATTAAAAAAAGAAAACTAGCAACCTACGCACACTTTTTCACAGTATTTTGCCAAAGCACGTGCGTTTGCATGTCCTAAGAAAAATTAGCCACACCCGTGCAACCGATTTCATCCAATCAGCGATCGTCAGGAGTGCAGAGGAAAAGAGGTGAGTCATTGGTCGGAGTCAGACAGGTAGCCTTAAAAAATTATTTATCGCCAAATCCGAAAAAAATTACACTAAGGGTTACCGTACAGTAAATCTGAACATTTGTGCTAAGTCAGAAAGCACATGTGGGAACTTAAGTGACGATATGTATCTTACTAAGGGACAAACTTTCTCATTTATGAAGAAACATAGCAAGACAAGAAATGCAGCAGTCGCCAAGTGACATTTTAAAATTAATTCAAACTGAAATTAAGGAATAATATATATTTTGAGGACTTGCATAATAAAATCAAATGATGCTGAAGGATTCTAAACCTAGGGGAGAGTGGCTCACCTTGATACACAGTACACCTAGGGACAGCTTTATTTTTTGCCCTAAATTTTAAATTAAATCTTAGCTCTTGCCGATGCTGATGGATAGCAGCATGATCTATTTTTCAGATGTATTTTGTTTTCATTGATGAAGCAGTTAAGAATTTATTAAGATTTTATATTTTGCAAACCTGTCTGTAAACTTTCATGTAAAAGTTCGATAAGTTATAAAGTGGAATTTTAATGAAAATATTTTGAAGTAAAAGGTAGTATATTAAAATTTAGAGCTTTCTCTATAAAACTTGGGCATGGTAACAGTTCTTGTGCAAAGCCTAACAGCATAACATTCTAAAGTTTCACAATGGGTATATGGTGCACCTTGGGACAGGTGGAGGTTGTGCACCTTGGGACACAAGATATACCTATCTAAAACTTTTATTTAAAATATTTTAACAAAACGATATTGTGTTTAAACATTTTTATCTATTATACACAACCTGTGTTTATTAAAAGGCATTATTATTTTTATTTTAGAAACTCATTAGGCTTCACAATGTTTCGTCACAATTTGTTTGTATCTAATTCTCAATAAAATGCTGCTTTGTAACCAAAATTAGAAAATATTAACTGAAAATAGTTATCTTTACATTTAAAATACTTTTCTTTTGCTGAAAAACCAATTCCAAGAGATTCATTATTGAAATTTTCAAGTATATTTTTTGACTGTCCCAAGGTGCCCCACCAGGTGGTGCACCTTGGGACAAGGTACAACTTTACTAAAGATTTTTTTTTTTTTAAATTTATGATGGAAATGTCATCGAAATCTATTTAATAATGTAGGTAAAGGTTAAAAGAATACCTGGTAAAATTATGATAATAATTGTTCAATATTAAAAAATTAATAAAATTAGAAGAAAAAAAGTGTCAAAAGGTGAGCCACTCTCCCCTATTATAAAAATGAATAAAATAAATCATCCTCTTTAATGCAATAAAAATTTTAGCGATTGCTAAAACGTTAAACTCTATCAATAAGCGACCGAGGATTTATTAAAAAGTTTTTTTGTTATTGTTTAGGTAATTGATATTATGATTTAGGGTAGGAAGTTAAGAAACCAAGCACTTTTTTTTTTTGTAATCCAGTACAATATATATATTAACATTAACAAATTGATGGGATTTTCTTTTTAAAGTAAGGGATAAATTCTATTTAAACGTCATTAATAGTATGTATTTTTTACGGATTTCCTGAGTTTATAAATAAATTCCTCTTTAACATAGAATTACTCTATGTGTGTATGAATTTGAAACTTATAAACCTCTAGTCAGTTTGGCGCGAATCGAATTTTTTATTACCTCTAGTTGTGACGTGGCCGCAATCTCAATTCCTGAATTCAGTAAAGAAACAAGGAAATTGTATAGAACTGTCATCTAAGTACACAGGGGCGTTCTACTCTATCCTTAACTAATTTTACTACATGTTTCAAAACTAGCATAGTAAAAGCAACTTTCATGTCAAACAAATTATTCTAATTAATTGGACTTGTATTTATCACTTTCAATCATGTATTATATTTTATCTATTATCCTGCTTATAGCTGTATTACTTTTCATTTATTTTGTTTTAGAGTTTTAAGGTTTTACTTGTTTAATGTATGATATCATTTCTTTTTCTCTTCGCTTATGGCTTATATTTCGTTACATCTTATAACAGTTTCGCTTCATGCGATATCTATAAGGCTATAAAGATTACTAGACCATGAATCTGGAAGCGGTTTTTACTAAAAGATTCAGAATGCTCCAGTTGAGACCCTTTCATAGGTTTGAAGTTTCAGAAATAACTTGTTCTATTTTTAATTAATTAAAATCTATATTACCTTTGGCGGTATGAATGTGCGATAAACAAGCCATCCTAGCAGCCAGGTACCTCTGAAAACGATCCAAGGTTTACCGTATTTTCATCGAAGAGTCGCATGGCAGCACTGTTAACTATAAAGTTATTATTACAGCTTCTAAAATATATGATTAATCAAATATCTGAATAGACAGATTGAAAAAATAAATTATAATTAATAAACGGAATACTTCATTTCAACTTTTGGCGCTTTTATTTAGAAAACTTATGAATAACTCGTGTGGATGGATTAATCTAGAAATGTAAACATATTAGTTCTTACTGTATGAAGAAACATAATGCAAATTTTGTGTCTTGCAATCAATTTAGAATGTATTGTTAGTATATATTGTTTGCTATAGTATATATTATTGTTTGACACTTTGGCTTTATACTGAATATTTTTGGTGACTTTTAGTCTTCAAAAAAAAAAAAGCTTAGATAAAAAAAAAAGGCTTCGACACAAGTTTTTATGAGAAGGGTAGCCATTTTTGAACATTTTCGCTGTTTACCGACACATTATAAATCTTCACATCACCCAATGGTGTATTTTATTGCAGTAAGTATTAATTAACTAAAGGTTGTAAATTTAGATTATTTTTATGAAATTATTTTAGATATTTGATGAAAACTACTATAGATTATCTATAGCTAGGCATCTATGAAAAATAGTCAAATTATTAACGTACATTAAAGAAAACAATAAACTTACTGTTGTTTCAAATGTAGCACATGTATTTTTTCAGTCACCACTTCATGTTTTATCAGATATGTCCTGATCCTCTTGACATATACATCAATTTACATTCCATTTTATTGGAGAATGTATCAAGACTTAAACAAGACAGCACAAATCTACAAACTTCGAAACTCCTTTAAATTTTCTTACAAAAAAAGTAGAAGCTCTACTTACTACCTTACAAAATTTACTTCTATACTTTTTTTTTACATTCTAGTGTTTTTTAAGTATTCAATAGCTTTTCTAGTCAAAGATTTGCTTTTAAATAGCAAAGCACAAAAATCGCACCTTCAATGGCGAAAGTTAAAGTTGGTCTGAGCGAATTATAATTCTTATAATTTATTTTCATTGTTACAAACCAAAAGCATTGTTTTGCATTAAATCAAACAAATAGAATTGTTTCATTAATTAAGCTATATAAGTATGTTTTGAACAATGAATTCCACACATTAAAAAAAATAATACATTGTTCGTTTTGTAATGCATAACTAAACTAAATTGCGATTAAATTTAAAATTCCTGAGTAAAATAATTAATACATAATTAAATTCCTGATAATTTCGAATATAAAATAGATTGTTATTCGGATCAAGGAAGTTGAGAATTGCTGGCAAACAAAAACTTTGGCTATTATAAAATACGAAATATCTTTCTACTACAGGACTATGGACATAAAACATATATTATGGCAGGGCTTGGCCGTTACTAATTTAAATGTAACTCGTTACAATTACAATTACTTTTCATAAAAAGTAACTAATTACCTGTAAAATTCCTAATTTCCAAAAGTAACAAATTATAATTACTTTAAGATTACTTTTTATGACAAAATTTCTTATTTAAAAATTTTCAAAAAATAAAGTACAAATGACTAACATAATACAGTCATATGGTCGTTACTTTGGAAAAATGAAGACAACTCTATATCAGCTTCGGCAGAAAAATGTCTAGTTTTTACATTCTCAAAAAAATCATCATCACTGCTAGATGAGTGTTCATAATCCCTGCAATCAGTAGGGAACGTTTTATTTTTGTGGGAACAATATTTTTCTTCTAAACAAAGATTATCTGAAAGGTTTTTTTATTGCCGTTTTCTTTAAAGATTTGTTTTTAAATTTTTAAAGGAATTTTTTTCATTTATTAGAGTGGGGGTTAATGATAAAATTTATGAAAGTAACTCGTTGCTGTAACAAAGATTACTTTTTCGAAAATTATGTAACGAATTACCTGTAAAATTACTGGGTTCTCAAATGTAACGAATTACCTATAAAATTACTGTAAAAAGTAATTATTACAAGTAACGCGTTACCGCCCAGGCCTGAATTTTGGAAAATCTATCATATAGAATTGATAAACTACTTACTTAAGTCTTACTGGCGCATAAAGCATTCAGCAAGACTCACCATTTTTTGCGTTGGCTCTGGCGTCCTCCCAGACCAGATAGTTTAATTTTTTTTCACGTCTTTTTGGAACTGTCGCTGCCATGTCCTTCTGGGTCCTCCGGTCTTTTATTTTCCATCAGAAGCCTAGACAGGGACGGATTTCTAAATAGGCTGTAGCCTAGAGCGGTGAATTTTTGGGGGAGGCAAATTTTACGACCAATTAGAGCGGCATTCGGTATAAAAAAGTTATAAAGATACGTATATAATTTGAGAAAGAAAACAAATAATTTATATTGATGCGTAACAGTAACCATATATATAGTACTAATATTTCGTAGCAAACATGGTCGCTGTGAGGGCACAAGAACCCCACCTCCCGGATTTCAAAGTTGAAAAAGAAATAGAGAACAGTTTTTAAAAAAAAATCGCCTATTTCGCTTTCGATTTAGTGTGTAAAGGTTCATAGGGTAGAAATTTACTGTACGGTAACTATTGGCGAACTCTCCGAAATCGCGCGAAAAGTCCGTATTCTGGCGACTTTTGACGTCATGCTCTCTTTGCAACAATGACGTTTTCTGGCAACCCTATCTGACCGTTATGGGTTTTGGTCGAAGTCAGACCAGTTGCCACAATAAACTATTTATCGCCAAATTTGAAAATCGTGTTAATAGTTACCGTACAGTAAAGGTGATCCGGTACATAGAAGTTTAGACAGCACATACCGCCCAATTTGCAGCTAACCAGTTACCTTTCTCCTCCTAAATGATAGAATATTGTGACTGGGGCGGCAAATCGTAGCCTACAGGCGGCAAATCTTTAAGTCCGGCCCTGAGCCAGGAGAGCGAGATGTTTGGTAGCTTCTCCATGGGCATCCTGGAGTACATGGACAGACCTTCTCAGCCTAGCGTTGTAGAGTCGCCTCTTTCTCTTTAAAAGGGGCTGGGTGGGTAGCCCAGTCGGTTAGGCACTCGCCTAGAATGCGAAAGGTCCCAGGTTCGGGTCCGGGCATCGCCAAAAATAACTGCCGACCTATAAACGGCCCGTGCAGCCAAAAGGTCCGACGTATAATAACCCGTGTAAGGGAGTGCACGTTAAATATACTTCAAAGTACTAACGCTGCGTACGATGTCGCCCTTAACGGTTGCGTTGGGTGCCTATTCAGGTGTCGGTTTGTCACGTGACAGTGGTTCTAAAATACGACACCCGTCGCCAATAGCCCTCGTGTAGCTCTAGTGCGACGATAATTCAAAACCTAACCTTTCTCTTTAAAAGATAAGCGGTAAACTACTATTTGTTTCGTTTACAACTTGTTTTCAAAACAAACAAAAAAACATTATTTCAGTTTTTATAATGAGTCCGTTCAAAAGCGCGAGGTCCTGTGCGAAAGCACCTTATTTGATGAACACTCCCTTATTTGATGACTGTAACTCCTTAATTGATGCTAAACTATTTGAGGATGGGTACACCGTTAAAAAATTGGTTCATGGGTTTGGTTGTTTTTGTCTAAAAGATTTTGTGTTCGCATTTTTATGAAATACTAGCAAATGAATACCCGTTTTCGCACAGACAAAACAATATATCAAAATCAATATATAATAAATAATAAAATATCTCTAAACAAATTCCTGTCAAAATCTGCCTTCAAATTTCAAAATGAAAATGCATCACTGTAAAATACCATATCCTCATACCACAAAAATCGTCAAAAAAATGAACTTACTGTCATCGTAATTTCAATGGTAAATGAAAGTATAATTCTATATTAATGTGATCCCGCGTGAAAATCTCAATTATGTGATAAAAACATATTTATCGAGCATTCTGACAACATATTTGGCGCAAAAATAAAGATTCAACAGTCTTTGATAGTTTGGTACAGCTCTTGAACAAGATGACTTGGTGACATCCAGAAAAAAAAAAGAAACATTTAGTTAATTGCACATTTTTGGTAATAATTTGGCGAGAAAATATAGATATAGCACAATCACGCTTGCAGCACCAGCTTAAATATTTAAACAACATAACATAAAGGTTACCCATTCGGCGCCGATCCGTCGGCGCAATGGTTAAGGTGTTAATTGTGGAGGTGGCGCTCGATAGATGGCAGCATCTGTTGCGTATGTGTATGCGTGTGTTTTGTCTGTCTTACTAGACGAAGGTTTATAAGCGGGTCTCTGATCAAGCACACGAGTCTGAAAATATGTCTTCCTACCCATTCGGCGCATTTTTCGGTAATATTTTAGCAAGTTTGGCAACGTATTTTAGCGAAAAAATTAAGACATAAAATCCCAACCGTGTCTCGCTCAAATCGCAATGGATCAGAAAAAATGATGCCGTTGCCACCAAAACGAGGACAATTATGAGCATGCGCAGTAAAGAAAAATGACGTCTTTTGGCGATTTTTACAAACTTGACCGCCAAAGTCAATTTTTAAAAAATTTAAATGAACTAAATTTTCCTGGAAGTAGTGATCTAGTGTTAACACACATCTACTTCTGCAATCGACGCTGATGATGAGGGTTGGTGAGCATGCGCAGAAATCAATCGTCGAATATATGAATTTTTGTTTCTACATTTATTATCGTTTGCTAAAAAAATAAAATAAAAAGTTTTAATTTATGCATTAATCAATTCTATATGCATTAATCAATTCTCGAATAATTTTTTTACACCCGTAAGAAACGTAAACTATTTTATATTTTAAAAAATTATTTATTACTTGGATTTATAGTTCTGCATATTTGAAGGATATGTATTTTGTGTTATGCAGCTTATTAACATGAAAAATGATTGTCTTTTTTACAATATTGTAAATAAAATTTTATTTTAAAAGATTCATTTTATTATTCATTTAAAACAAAATATTTACATTATCAAAACACCAGCAACAACACATAAATAAATACTTAAAATAAAGACACGTTTTTCAAGAAAAATCCAAAATTCTACACCAATATATCTTTGTACTCCTAAAAATAATACTTAAATTTAACATTGTTTACAATACCACACATTTCTCCAAATAAAATAAATAGAAAAAATAACAATCGCTAACATAGACTGGCAGTGTGGCCTCGTTTTCCTACAAGTATTTTGGTCTTTCCAGTAACATTTATAGATCGATGAAATCGCTGGAAGAATTGGAGCCAAGTAAAAGCGCCAAATTAGAAAAGAAGCCAAATAGTTTTGGCTCTTACCGGTGGCAACGGTTGCGTTTTCTTAACATTCAGTAGTACATCCATTAATATACATCCATGTAAAATCCTCATTCGCAGCTCTAGTGCGATATCCTCGAATCAATTATTTTTTAAATAAAGAATGTAGTTTCTGAAGGTAATGGTAATAGAATAAAATAAACATTCATAATTTTAAATATTTTAAGCTTAATTTAATTTCTTGAATCAATGGCAACACGAAAGGAAAAAAAGTTTATCGGATTTGAGCGAAAGTGGTGTAGTTTTTCAGTTATTTTGAATTTTCTCTAAAAGTATAACAAATATGAAAAAACTAAGCCTCAGGAGCGCACTTAGATATTAAAAGGAATCTATCCTAAACATTTCGAATTTTTTTGGGCAGTATAAGTATGTCTTTCAAGATCCGCAGACATACACACACAGAGACTCTTTCTTTCATTATTATAGATTTCTTTTATTATTACAGACTCTTTCGTTTATTATTATAGATTTGAGTAACCCTATTATAAAAAGTCATACTCTAATTGCTGTGACTACAAGCTCATATTTAATTTTTATTTTTAACAAAGAAACATTTTGTTTTATACTTAGCCTCTCAAAATTTAAAATTCAAAAGAAAAGGTATTTATTTCTATAAAAAAGCATTGATTGGTTGTCATTGAAAAGTAACAATTACATGTTGCAAGTGTTAAGCCCATTTCACACCTGCACAACTACTTGCAACTGCAACTCGTAACTTGTGGTAACCTGGTTTTTCGAGTTTCCCCAAAAAATTATTTATCTCACAATTTGGCAAGTTTCATCTTTTTGTAAGCAAACTTTAATCAAACTGTAGGCATCGTTTGCATCAAACAGAAATTTATGTGTTTCCGAACTTCCTTAATAAGATCAAATTCTATCTTTGCCATCCATTTACTACCCATTTTTAATTGCGCAGATTTTTGCAAGCAAGGAAAGTTGGCGTCTTAAAAAGTAAATAAACAACCAGTTGGCGAAGTCTAGTTCGCCACAATGCAGCCAAACGAATAACGAGTTCTGATTGGCTAAGGATTACATGCAACTGCGATTTTTTCGTGCTCGCATGAAAAAATCTCACGACTTGAGTGCAACTTTTTAATGCACGGCGTCCTATGGGAGTTGCAAGTATTTGTGACAAGGTGTGAAATGGGCTTTAGCTTAACTAAATTACTGTTGCCCAAACTTCCGAGTTCAATTTTCGCCAAATAATTCAATTAATTATTAATTTACAAGTTAAAGAATTTAACATTTAATCGCATTAAGGTTAAATTAAAGAATATTTACACTTCATTGAGGTGGTAACTTCCAATCCATTTGAATGATAAAATAGTACTTTTTGTTTAAATATATTCACGTCTGCACTTTTCGTAATATGGCGAAGAAATAAAATTAAACAATATAAATGTATTTCCTTGTTTATATTGTTTTAAATGCATATTTAGTAACAGTATAGATGAATAATTGCGGAAAAAGCATTGTTTAAAATACGTATTGTGCTGAAAGAACAAATAACTTTTTAAGTTAATTTTTTTAATTGTTGTTTCTTAAAACCTACACTCCTTGCCAACCTTAGTTGGGTAAATAGAAATATGCTACGGAGACGATCCTTCCGTGCGTGTAAAAAGTTTCATAAATTATGTGTGAATGTGAATCCATCCAGACAACGTGTTTGAAACCTTAATTTCGTTTAAGGTCTAACAGATTTGAATATTATTTGAGAAAATTTGGCAATTTTATCACAATGAAAAGTGTATTTTGGCTCAATTGTATTCAGATCATTTTGTATGTAAATATTACCTTACAATAGTTTCCAACTAAAGGACCAGTCGCGCTTTACCCTCTGCCTTTTTACTCTTTGTTTTTACCCAAGTTAGGTTTGCAAGGATTGTATATAAGTTAGATTGGTTTTTTCCAGTCCAAAACTAATATTCCCGGGGGAAAAAACTGATAAATACCGGAAAAAACTGGGAAATACATCTTTCTTTCTGAGAATATCTGGGAAACACAATTCATTCTGATATATACCCTAGCAAGAAATTCCTTTTAATTAATTAAACATTTTTAAAAATGTAAACATCAGGGGTTTTTTTTTAGTTTTTGTTTCCTAACCTTTGTATTCTGGTTGTCATTGCAATTGTGCAACTGTCTGGGCGGAGAATCCCTTGTAAAGCTTACGCTTTTTGTTCCTCCTCGCAACCCCATTATAGCCGTTACAAAGCCCAGTCAAGTCATGTGATTATATTTCTAAGCTTAGTGCCTATAACCCAATAAGTATTTATCCTATCCAATATTTTAATAAATATTTACCACTGACAATATTTAAATAAGTATCTATGTTTATGCAGATGTGAACACTTAATATGGTATGGTATGGTACATATATATTCCAGCTTGTGTTCAGAGAACCGCTTATAAGCTTTCGTCAAGTGGGACGGACACAGAAAGAATATTAACTGTCACAAAGAAACTAATAACACATAGACAAATAACAACATTTATTGACTGTCACAAACATCCATGCCTGACCGAGTTTCGAACCCGAACCCAGCAGCTTTAAAGGCTAGCGTCCTAACGATTGAGCCACCGGGACGTTATTCATCTTAAAAAGGGGGTTTACGCTGACACTTCTAGTATAAAAAGTTTTGCATTTTGCCATTTGGCAAAGTTTTACCTTTGATTAATTTATCTGAAATTTTTTACAGATGCTATTACAATATATATCTGTGCTTTTAGCCTCTAACACCTGGTATAAATATAGTAGTTTTTTTTTAAATTTCCAAATGTAAGTTAATCGAAAAAAAATCTTTTTTTACTTAATTCATAACATTTTTCTCAATAACTGCTTTTCTTGTAATTTGTATGTAACTCTAAAGGGTCGTTGCATGTATCAGTTCAAACCGAAGAATTTAACACATAATTAATGTTTGTAGGAGGAAAATTCAATGTGGTAGACTTGTTAGCGTAAACTTCTTTTTTTTTTAGTTGAAAAACCCCATTTAAAATAAATAAATTATATTTAAATTAAAAAAAGTGCCTAAATATCATAGTTCATTATACATGAAATCACTATTCCAAATTTGGAAAAGATTAAAGTAATAGTCAAAATTTTAGAATTTTGGGTATTCGCCTACCTTAAGATAGTGTAGTCGCTACGAAGCCAACTTCAAGCCAACTTAAATTCATATAGTGCGTCTCAAAAGTTTAGACAAAAGACATTTTGATTCACAAAATTTTACTGAAAAGGTTTATTTGAAAAATTTTGGGGCAGTAAGGATAAGGCAAGTATGTATAATGAAAAATAGCATGAATCACAAAGAAAACATCAGCCAATAATAATTTTTAATTGAATTAATTCTAAAAAGTACCCAAAAAATCTGTCTCATAAATATAGACAAAATCGATTTAATGTCATTTAATGATCTAGTTTTGCATTTTTTTTGCTAGAATTGTATTTCTGTTTGATATGATGAATTAAAAAATACGTTTTACCGTTGAATTTTCACCATTTTGTACCACTCCTGGTCCAATTACATACTAACAGTTAATAACGCCATTTTTGCTTTTTTTAAGGGAAAATATTGCTGGCGATTTGCATAATACATATCCTAATTAGATGTAAATAACGAATATATGCCTAAAACAACAGTACCAAAACATTTTGCCACCGATTCGTGCATTTGAAGACATGTAATGACACATTTTCTGGTGAAAAACGACAATTTTTTTAAATTTTAAATAATCAAAAAGACAAAAAAAAACCCGGTCTGTTGTGCACCGTAACACGATGTAGAATTTGCCTCCCCTTAAAAAAAAGCCAAAAAAGTTCCAAATTTTAACCCAAACCCACCCCCATACCATTCGACATTTATCTCAACTTTGCTAGAGTTTAGAAACACCGGTTTTTTCAAACCGGTGAAAAAGAACCAGTTTAACCGATAAGAAAAAATATTTTTAATCGCTTAATTTAAACCGATTCGATACTCCGATGTTTTATAAAAACCGGTGTAATAGGAACTGGTTAAGTTTTAGATATGATTGAATGAACTTCGCAATAGAACTACTCTAAACGAGGTTAGGTTTGAAATATCTTCGCACTAGGCGATGGCTATTGGTTGGTTGGTTGGTTGACATATTTTCGGGTTTGTGTGCTTGGTCCGAGATCCGCTTATAAAAATTCATCAAGTAAGACAGACATAACATAAACACGCACATATATACGCGCCATGTGCTGCCATCTATTTCGCGCCACCTCCACAATTTAGACATGCCTCTGAACCCAAGTAGTCGTGTGACGTCGAATATGACGTGATTTTTTGGACATAAAATGCCCTCAAATTGACGTCATTTATTTGGTGACAATGTCCATTTTGAAGACGTGATTTTCGACGTCAAATAATGACGTCAATCTGACGTGAATAAATGACTCTTGTGACCACATGACGTGAACTTTTCGTTATCAAGCAACGCCTATTTCACGTGAAATTCACGTAAAAGGTGGACGTGAATTTCACGTAAAAGATGGACGTGAATTTCACGTGAAAGGTAGACGTGACTTTCACGTAAAAGGTGGACGTTAATTTCACGTGACAATACAACACGAATTTCACGTGATCAAATGACGTTAATTTTACGGGACCATATGACGCTTTTTTCACGTGATCAAATGACATAAATTTCACGTGACAATATGACGCGATTTTCAAGTGATTCCTTTTATTTCTATGTAATTTCAGTCATGGTGTAAAACAAAAATTTATTTCAAATATTATATAATATTTTGAATTACAGGAATATATAGTCATTTTCAAAATATATTGTCCTTTAAAAGAAGTTTCTAAATTAATGACTGTTAACATACTATTCATAAGAAGTCATTAATTAAAAAAAATCTTTTACTACTTATTTTGTAAAAGATATTTTTCATAACTTCAATATATTGCATATTTTAAACAAATTTGTATTTTACACCATGATTGAGATTGCATAGAAATAAGATGAGAAAAACTGAAATTTAAAAACTATTTAGAACATAATTAAGAATTTTAATACAAGATTCATTTTTTACTTCAAAACTGATATATATTGGATAGTATTATTATAGAGCCTAGGTAGTAATATAAAGCTTACCTAATTATTTAAGTGTCACCTGTGAACATTCAGAACTACAGGTTAGCAAATTTTAAATCTTGATATTTTAAATAAATACAAAATCATTTAGAATCAAAACATTTTTATTTGAAAAACACACAAACAAAATAAAATATTGACGAATTACATAACTGCTTCCATAACCAGACTTTCAAGGAGAAACTGAAAAAGAAAAAAATATGTAAATATATTATAAAAACTGTAAATATACATTACCAGCATAATTTTTTTTTAATATAATAGCCTTGTCCATCTAAAATATATGTATAATCAAACATTAAAGAATTATAATTTGTTTTTTTTTAATATTTTCTATATTTCCAAAAAAAGATTCAATAACTTTGCCTTATGGAAGTTTATTTTAATCACCTCAAAGTATAGATTACACAAGATAAATAAAAAATATTAAACTGCTATTTAACTGCTTAACCGACATAAAATTCGATGAATATTCAAGGAATTGAACCGTGAAAATGTGTAAGGTATTTGATTTATGGTTCATTTTTATGTTTTAGATCAGGGGTTTCCAACATTTTTGCACATGCGTACCACTTGATATTTGAGAAATATTGGCGTACCACCTGACCTAAATACTTTAATTAACATATAATATCTACTCTTTTTTAATTAAATTCCCAAGAAAAATTCACATTTAATGCCTGTAATGCCTTAATAATCCTGTTGTCTGGGTGAAAGTGGCTGTAGTAGAGGGATTGTATGAAGAAGCTTTGGTTACCCCAAAAGTCTATAAGCTGCTGAAAGAGCAACAGGCGAAGTATTCAGAAGAAGAAACGGAATTTGGGTCTGCAGGCGGAGCTGTGGAATGGATATAATCGGGAGGGAAGGAGCTCTAAAAGTTAATCATCTGAAGAAGATATCGGTGCTACGCAAGTTGAAGATTTTGAAGAGATAATAGACAAGGACAAATCAATAGTTGGGAGGAGCACCAAGTACTACCCGATGTCGTTGTCCGCCCGAAGCCTCTAGGTGATTTGGAAGAGAAGGCGAGGCACAACGCAAGCGGAAAAGAAAACATACTGAATAAAGTTACAAGAAGTGGAAGTGGTGTATAACCTGGACTACCTGTTTAGTACTGGAACAGAGGAGATATCAGAAAAAGGTACCCAAGAAGTACCTCTGCAGAACGCTATACCAGAAACAACTCACAAGTATGTAGGAGGGGAAAATAATTCCGTGATGGTTGGGGAAGAAGATGATGGTGAGTGCAATCCATATGAAGAAGTTCGTGAAAACTTTGAAGATGAACTCGTCCCAAGTACAACGATGAAAAACAGAATTTTAGAATTGAAACCCCTATCGGAAACGATTCAAGAAAAGAGTCTGGAAGAATCTTTGTGTGAACCAGATGTTCTAGAAAACTGGATGTATAGGGAGAAGAGGAGGAAACCGGCTATAGTAAGACTGGTGACGAAGGTACCGGTGAATAACGGAGAAGACTTTAAGGCAGAGGGTCCCGGAGGAACATCAGGTCATCACAGAGAAATAAAGACGGAAGTTTCTGGGGAAATTGTTCCTGTTTGGCAGAAAGCTCTTTCAAAGGTCAAAGTGCAAGTGAATGATCCTTGGCCGGATATTCCAATTGAGAATGATTGTCTTCTGCAACTGAGTGGAAACTGGAATAGTGAAAAGGACTTTCTTTGCAATCACGAAAGAACTGAACTTATAGTTCATGACAACGAACTGAATGGTGATCAATCAATGGTTCTGAAGCCCTGTCACACTAACTCTCTGGAACTAAAGAATCCTTTCAAAGCTGAAATCCAGAATAAGTTCGACTTGATAATCATTAAAGAAGAATTTCTGGAAAATGAATCAAGAGCTATGCAAGACGAGAGTCGACGAAATGTGAGAAGATGCGAAGAGTTCGCGACCAATTCGATTACCTTTCATGATCATCCGAAAAAGGTCGGTATGGTGTTGGAGAGTGCGAAGAATTCCAAAAGAATAATCAAGACGTCCCAATGTGAATTCATCAAAGCCCAAGTTCTGTGTGTTTTGAATGCTCTGAGAAAACCAACAAAGTTGAACGTCAAGGCCAAAGAGAACTTTATCCCTCCCTGAGACTGAAATTTGTGACTTTGGGAACGAGACTGTTTGCATCCAACTGGACAAAGTGAACTGGTACACTGACCATTAACATTTAGAGTTCTTGACAGAAGGGTTTCCCAGGAATGCTCAATTGCAGCGCTGGTCTTTGGCTCTCTCTCGTTACCAAGTTACAATTTCCCGTAAACCAGGAAAAAGCAATACAATAGCAGATGCTTTATCCCGCTTATATATGAAGAAAGTACTGGTAGGTTTTGAAAGAATGAGCGTACTCTATTTGTTTATTATTTTGAATTAATATTATTTGAATAATTTAGAATATTAGCTATTTTGCATTGTGTACTTATTAATTTGTGTTCATTTATATGTAAGTCTCATTGACTAATTGTGTATATCTTAAATGTGAATATTTGAAGTAATAGTAAAGTGTGTGCGCCTTATCCTTAGTTAGTAAAAAGTTTCCAAGTGTATCTTGTCAGCTCTTGCATGTGAGCAATGTAGGGGGAAGCGAACATTTACACACTCACCTATACCCGTGGTTCGGACTATTTGGAAACAGACTTATAGACTGGATTTCGACAACAACTATACTTAAGTTTGACAGATCGGAACATGGTGTGGAGATCGGACGTTGTCCAGTCCATCTGGCGCCGCCGGAGGGCGCTGTGAGCGTCGCATTGGCTGTGAAAGGGGAGGAACGGCGAACTAACTGTGGCTGTGTCGGGGGTTGTTGTAGTTGTAAGGAGATGGAAGAAACCGAAATGTTGTCTTTATGAAAATTAAAAGATATTAATTCATAATAGTTTAAGATATTAATTCATACAAAACAAAGTTAAAAATTACAATAAAAGAATCTTCCCCACCTTTATCCTTGTTGATGTGCTATTATTCGGCATTGTTGCTCACGACAAACTAATGACGAACATTTACAGAATTATCCGTTAAAAAATTACAAAAATCTATTTATCGTTACGTTTATTTATTAATTCGCAAATAATGTACACAAAATTATACTAACTTACTTTTGAACAAACCGTAGTGTGTAAAAAAAATATTATACTAATTTTAACAAACTAGTGTGAACTAATTAAACCTTTTTTAAAGTAAGAAGAAATTTCTGACTGTTTCACTTTTTTTCCGTTTTTCCAAATTACTAATTTTTCTAATTTATTTTTTAAATCTTAAAAGACGTGTTATAAAAAGATATTTTTTCATGAAATGGGATTTGAAATCGGTCGTTTGTGGAGTGAAATCTGGTCTCTCCCAGAGGGGGTTTTGACATTGAACGCATAGGGGGAATCGGTGCTTTGAAAAATTGGTCGTAAGTAGAGGTGGTCGTTTAATGGAGGTGGTTTGTCGTGGAGTTTTTACTGTATATGCAAGATATTATAACGTTCATTAAGGTCTATGGGCAATTCATGGGACCGAGTATTTATGATATTATAAACAAGTTGTTATTGTAAACAAGGTCGTTGTAACTATGTTTGACAGCATTTTTTAATCTGCTTATTAATCAATGAATTAAAAAATATATATTTGTTACATTAAAAAAAATTTTTTTTCAATATCCTAATTCTAATTAAACCATAAATTAAGATCTAATTTTCGTCGATAAATGAAATTGAAATTGGGAAATTGATATAAAATACAGATATATCTACATATTTTAATATGCTCAATAATGCAATGTATTTAAAAAAAAAATATCAATTCCTTAAAATATCATTCCTTTAAATACTTCCCGATTTTAACCTGAATTGAAATCAAATTTTCTTAGACAAAGGAAATCAGAAGATTATAATAGCAATGGACAATTTGCATATTTCTAAAAGTGTTATAAAACTATTGGTTCTTATAGAACAAATGCTCCTGGTTTCAAATATCAACTTAAAAATTCAAAAAAAAATTTCTGTAATTTAATAAAAAATAAATGTGAGTGACACGCCATTGGCCGATTGCTTGTGACGTCATCTGTTATGAGCCCAGGTATCTTCCGAATTCGTGAACGTTCGTTTACCTTTACTATTCGAAGGTTTGAATTTCGAATGTTTTCGTTTCTATTTTTTAATATCTTATAATTTTAAATCAAAATGGAAAAGTAAAAAGAAGAAAAAGAAAACTAGTTTAGTTACAATGCTTTTTTCTTAATTTAAATTACTGAATTTGTTAATACAAAATATATATACTATATTGAAATACAGTTTTGACACATTAACTTACAGAAAAACTATGTTTAAATTCGCTTAAAAATGCACATTACAGTCTCGCCAAATGCATTGATTTCAGTTAGTACATTATTTACGCAAGTAAACTATTGTAATTTTCTAATATGTTTCATAATTTAGTGTATCCCTTGCTGAGAACATTGAATTCTATCTTGAAGATTAAAACTTTACTGCTCTAATTTACTACTATTTTGTATGTATTCAGCTTCTAGAGGCTGATGAGACCTTTCTTTTGGTGTATGACACTCCCACTTACAGTGAGTATTTTAGCTACCAGCTAAAATTTTGGTTTTTATTCTTTGCCTAAGCAACACTACATGAAAAATCTCATATTCACCCCTCTGACACTATTTATTGTTTTAAAGTCCTGTTGTTTTTTTTTTGCTGTACACCTCCACCTATTCTAGATCTACCTTTTCCAACCCAAATTGGCTCAGGTATTTGCATATTTTTAAATGCAGGCCTCTATCTTTGTGAAAACTTTCATCTGTCGGTGCACACTGTGTTAGAAGACACATTTTTACCCAAAACTCTTTTGTGAGGGACATATGGTGCCAAAACTTTTTGTATTTTCTGTTTATGGAGGCCGAGACCTTTCTTTTGATGTATAACACTCCAACTTTCAGTGAGTATTTAAGCTACCAGCTAAATTTTTGGTTTTTATTTTTCGCCTAAGCATTACCACATGAAAAATCTCATATTCACCCCTCTGACACTATTTATTGTTTTAAAGTGACACTATTTATTGTTTTAAAGTCCTGTTTTTTTGCTGTACACCTCCACCTATTCTAGACCTAACTTTTCCAACCCAACTTGGCACAGGTATTTGCATATTTTTAAATGCAGGCCTCTATCTTTGTGGAAACTTTCATCTGTCGGGGCACGCAATGTTAAAAGACACATTTTTACCCAAAACTCTTTTGGGAGGGACATATGGCGCCAAAACTTTGTATTTTCTGATTATGGAGGCCAAGACCTCTCTTTTGATGTATAATATTCCAACTTTCAGTGAGTATTTAAGCTACCAGCTAAATTTTTGGTTTTATTTTTTGCCTAAGCATTACCACATGAAAAAACTCAGATTCACCCCTCTAACCCTTATTGTTTTAAAGTTGTTTTTTTTTAGTTGTATACCTCCACCTAGTCTAGACCTAACCTTTCAACCCAACGTTACACAGGTTTATGCATATTTTTAAATATTAATATTTCAATTACCAGGCCCAAAATTAATTAGTATTTTTCAAGCAGTTCTTGTGTGCAGCAATGAAAGTTATGATAAGATACTATTAACTCTCTCTCTTCAAAAATGCAATTTCAATTAAAGGGCCTTATTTTTCATTATTTCTGCAATATTATACCAATTATATAGATTTTTAGCAATTTAGGTTTTCAAAATATTGTTTAATAGGAAAAAAAGTTGAAATTGATACATGTTGTTTACATTTTCTTAACAGCATATTAATGTTTTAAAACCGAGTTTATTGAAATAATATCATCAATTAAATGAACAATGTATATTTTTATTTCTTAATTAAGTGTTTTATATTCAGAAAACTCATTTTTAAATAAGAAAGTTTGCTTTTCGTACTAGCAATAAACTTGTTTTAATGGCTTTGCACCACTTGTTTCTAGCCTATTTATTTCTGTGTAATGAAGTATTTATTTGGATTTTTTTGCAGTTGTATTCGTACACTTAGGCCCAATACAGTGCTTAAAACCCATAATTAACATCAAACGCAACGATTTTTCGGGCTCAACAATAACATTAAACATTACATTATTGCGATTCCCGAAACGACAGTAGCGGCAGCCACTTCGTAACAGATGACGTCATCACTGTTTTTGCGCCAAATTTCGGAGGTAAACTTTAAAAAAAAATAATTAAAAAATAAGTTGCTCTTAAAAATCGGAAATATGCGAGATTAAGGGGTTTGTCCCTATGCTTAATCGAAATAAAATATGTTTGGAAAATGCTGTAATCGTCCATTGCTGATGATTATTTAAATTTCCGAAAAAAATTCCCCATAGACTACATGTTACTATTTGTATTTGTTGGATGCCATTAGTAATTTTATTGGACGGACAAAAAAAAGTAATAGGCATGACATCCATAAGAGATGTACATTAAGAAATAACCCCAGTAAAAAAGCCTATATGTAGCATCTAAACTAAGTTGATAAACATAACATGCAATTTTTAACAAAAACCCTGAGTATTGTGTTTCAACGAACAATAACTTTTCCTCTTTTCAATATATCTTAGATTTTAGTTCATTACCTTTAACAGGGTTAGCACTGTAACATAGTAATAAGAAATTTGGTTATCTTCTGTAATTTTTATCAAATCAGGTTTTGAAAAATGGTTTTTTACTCCCTAATTTAACAACAAAATAGTTCAAAATGTATTAAAAAGGAACTTTTATACTAGATTATTTTACTTTTTATTTATAGTTTATGTATATAAGAAAATAACATGCAAGGTAGTTAGCAGTACCTGCGATGCCAGAGGTAGCAACTGCAGCACTCATCATCTGGTCAGACATGAAGCTGACCTGAGTGTTGTAGGTCGCCTGGACACTTCTCTTGATGCGAAGCATCTCGCGCATGGTGTCCTCGTTGCCGTGGCGCACCTCAAACTCTTTCCAGGTTTTCCAGAAATCTGCATTTGTCTAAAAAAATAATTTCATTATAAGAATGTTTCTCGCAAAGCTGTAATGACCGCTGTAATTCAGCGCATAGAAATTTGAAAACATTGAAAATCTCAGAAAGAAATTCTAATTCAAAGTACTTCAATTGTTATAAAACTGCAAAATATAATGCTCATTTAAAAAGCATAAGAAGCCATTTTTAGGAGAATTAAACCACCCTTGCCATTTGCAACTATCGAATACTGCCAAAGACGTAATTTCACAACACTTAATAACTCCACTCTTTAATTTTGAATACACTTTTACTAATGTCATCTATGAGGGTTATTAGTAACTAAAACTTCAAAATGGAAAGTAATAAATGAAAAAAACCCACAGATTTGTTGAGAGGGAGATCTACTTTAATAGAATAAAGTGGATTACGTTACTTGTTGGCATATGGCAACATTAGACACATGTACGGCATGTATGGCAGCATTAGATGATTAAATACTATTACTTGTGCGACAGAAATTTTATTTAACAAGAAAATCCTACTTGGAATGTTCTAAGGCCTTCTTCTAAATCAGCATACAACAGCCAAACTTTCAGTGACTTGTACAAACGCTCTTGAACAGACAAGGACTAAAATAAAATTTTAGAGAAAGTTATAGTTTTTGACAAGAAATAAAGCTTTCTAATTTGAATTTAAAACACAAATGCAAGTTTCATTTTTATACATTAAAAAATCATATGATTAAATCAGTGTTGAAAATCAATTTATGAATAATTTCAATAATTTCTAAATTCATTGTTGAAACATTTTTTCATATGGCTAAAAGCTATGCATTATATATTTTAGGGACTTTTATGAAAAATATGGACTATTTTAGAAGTAAATAAAAATAAAGTCCTAAATCTGCCTTTATAAAGAGCCATGGTACGGTTAGTGAAAATAGTATTCTAAAATGTTCCAAATACCTCATCGTGGTAAGATCCTTTACTAACTGGAACTGCAGTAGCTCTTTGCATAAGTTTCAGTGCACAATTAAGTTTGCTAAAAAATAAATAACTTATTATGTATGAATAATAATTTTTCTAACAACTGGAGATGATAAAAAAGAAAAATTAAGTTTCATATTGAAATATGATAATAAATAAAAAGGGCAAGATATAGTATAATGTTACTTTAAATCAATTCAAAACCTTCAATTTAATGCTTTACTATGTCTTTAAAAGTCATCAGATACATCTTTGAGGCACAAAACTTGATCACAATGTAAAAAAAATATAGACTGAACTAGAACAACTAAACTCTTCCAAGATCTTTAAAAATCATTGTTCAAAAATAAGAATTTCAAATAATACATGAACCTAGATAATTTAATTCCAGTTATTACATTTTTTGACAGATTTGTAAGCAAAATAAAACATCCTAAAAACTATTACAATATAACTACATGCATCTTTTATCAAGTAATACTATGAGTCAATTTTTTAAAAAAATATATTAATTTACTCGTGTCGAATTTCCATCTCTGCCCATTCACACCATACGGAGGCCAAATCATCAACTTCCCTATAAGGTACTTGAATGGCTTTTTCAAAAATAATCCGGGCCTGTAAAATAAATAATTCAATGGATAAATTAAAAATATGTTACTATACATGGATCTGCATCGATTAAATGAAAGAATATATATAAAATATTTTTCAGTATAATTTACTATTTTATTTTTTAAAGAACTTAAGTGAAGCATTTAAAATGTAAATTTTGATGACTTAAGATTCATGAAAATTCTAAGTACCTTACATATACCTAATATGTATCATTGAATCAAATTTATGACTGCTTCCTTTTAATTACTAAGAGTTAACTACAGTACATCTTTAACAAAAAGTTTTAATACTATTTATTCTTATTATCTGACCATTTAGCAAATAAATGGGGTTGTTTCAGATGATGTAACTCTCCTGTTTACATTTTCTGTGGTTTCATTGTTTTTATTCATGCTATTTATTAAACTTCATTGGTTTTCATTCGATTAATTTTCAATTATGCAAAGCATTACCAAAATATCAATGCTGTTGGTTAGGTTAGATTAGGTTTGAATTATCGTCGCACTAGAGCTACATGAGGGCTATTGGAGACAGGCGTCATATTTTAGAACCACAGTCACAAGTGACGATCCGACACCTGAATAGGCACCCAACGCAACCGTTAAGGGGGACATCGTACGCAGTGTTAGGACTTTGAAGGATATTTAACGTGCACTCTCTTACCCAGTGTATTATTTGTCGGACATTTTTGGATGCACGGGCCGTTTATAGGTCAGCAGTTACTTTGGCGATGCCCAGACCTGAACCTGGGACCTTTTGCATGCTAGGTGAGTGGTAACCGACTGTGCTCCCCAGCCTCCTGTCAATGCTGTTGGAAAACTTCAATTTAGATGATATATATTGTCTCAAGCGGAGAAATTGAGCAAAATTGAGGGACAGTAATTTGACATGATTTGCAAAGAGAGAAACGCTTTAGTTCTACTGAAAGTAAAATTTAAACTAACAAAATGTTTAAAGTGACAAAAATTATCACTTTTTCAATGGATCATTTTTGTCAAAGCAATGTCGAATGAGGGAGAGAAAAAATATTATTTAGATATACAAAAAAAAACTTACATTACTACTTGTTAATGAGATTCGTAAAATTTGGCAAATGCAACCCACAATGTATGTAATTTGCCACAAGCTAACTTGGGCTCCATTTTCTGCACAGCCTCAGTAAATGTGCTAATGATCTGAAAAGTAACATTGACGTAAATAAAATCTCATGCAGTAAGTCAAAATTAAACAGGCCAAGAAAATTACACACAATCAACTAATACAGGGGTTCCCAACCGGTGGGAATATTTCAGGTGGTACACGTGAGTGATGTGAGCAACATGAATCTATCAATAGCTTCTGTACGCATGTGCAGTGAGTACGCAAACATATTACTCATTATTTTAAACATTAACAAACAAATGTTTAACCATTAAATACAAAGTTTTCTCAGGAATTTTACTCAAAACACCTTTGAACACTTTTAGAAGAGTAAATATTTTATGTTTATTAAACTATTTAGGTCTGGTGGTACGACAAAATTTCTCAAAAAGTCAAGTGGTACGTAGGTGTAAAAATGTTGAGAACCCCTGAACTAATGCTCAATTAAACTATAAAAATTTATATAATAAAATTTTCATAATTTCTATAACGTCTAAAACTAATTAAATATTTTTTTAAGGCTCTAGCTTAACCTCAAAGGTATTTCTCCTAATAGCATTTTAAAAGCTTGTAGAAATTCTATAATCGATGTTTATGTTTGGCATGACAATTTTTTTAAAACTTCTTTTGGTTTTCCTTCAAGTAGCTTGATTCTCCGATGCCATTCATGCACATTGTGTGGATTTTGTCGCAATAGAACACTGCATAAAACAAAAAGAAAACGATTTATTAAAATAAAACAAATGTTTAAATATTGAAGCACAAAGATTGGGATTTTAAGTCTTAGAATACCTGTGTCTTCTTTCTAGCAGGTAGAATCAAACCATGCTAATCTCAAATCCAATTCAAGTGTATCTAAAATTTAAAAAAAGCCCTAAAGTCATAAAGTTTCCGAAGAAACTGCATTTAATTTATATCGGACAAAAGTGCCCAATGCAAATTTTTAGCCTACTTTTTCTTTTTTTAATTCAAAAGAATTAAAAAAATGAAAAAGTAGGTATTGACATGCAGTCGATGTCTGTCTGTCAGTCGTACCCCCCTTTCAAAATCGGTTCTATCAATTGGATCTTAAAAATTCTTTTTTTATTAGAAAGGTATAACTTCAAAGACTCAACTTTTATACTTTTTGTCTGTCTGTACGATAGGAAGGACATAATTATACCATTTGTCGAGAATTTCCCATTGAAATTCAATTCGAGTCATTTAAATCGCTGTTGCCAACTCAACAATGGCATGCGAACCTTTATTCATTTAAACTCAAACTTTATTCATTTCAAAATAATATCATTTGAAGCAAAATTTATTTTGGTCATAAATCATTTTAGAATGGTGTCAGGAACATGATTATTTGATAGTTTATTATTTGTTTACTAAGGAAGTGGCAAGGCATATTTTTGTGTGTATAATCCTGATTAGTTTTAATTTACATTTCTTATTTTAAGTGCATTTTGGAGTAGTTTCATGGTTTTTGTTCTACAAATAATTAAATATTTATTTATAACTGCAAATAAATCACGCAGATGGTAAGTAATATTTATTTTATTTGCAATAGAAATGTAATGAAAATAATTGATTTAGCTATAAGAAGTTTAAATTATAGCTGGATGCTGTGTTTAGTGAAATTTATTCTTATGTATATAAATATAATGTAGAAACGGTTGTAGATATCATTTAATGTTACGAACCAAGTTTTTCCCCAATGAGAATTTTAATAAATATTTAACAACAAGCAACAAGTAACAGCTATTTTAGTTCTTTTAGAACTTCTTGTTTAAAAATGAAATAACACATTTTATATATTGTCCCTGTTTTCTGGGACTTTGAAGGACTGCGACAGAAAAGCAGAATGTTATGTTGGAACCGGACGTATGGTCCACTAATAATGCACCTCAATATTTTTTTTTATCAATATTTTGCAGCAACAGCTAAAAATATATAAATAGTTTACCTTCTTCCGTTGATCCTTCTCTTTGAACCTCTTCAATTTTCTTAGTAATCAGCCGTTCTTCGCATTGTGAATAGACATCAAACACCTAACACAACAATAAGACAAAAAAAAAAAAGTATTCAACATTCAGATACCATAATTAAGGAGAAATATTTTTTTGCTGAAAATAACTCTTAAATTCATGATTTGGGTTTTAACCAGATTTAAAAAAAAATTGCACTTAAAATACATTATAAAAAAATATTCAGTCAATTGTAATTTGAAAAACAGACAAGTAAAAAATATATTTTATACAAATAATCAAATTCGCCTCACATCATCTATGCAATTTGTATGCATATATACTTCGACATTTACTGGGGTTTCTGATATTAGATAATTTTTAGCTTTTTTAAAAAATGGAGCGTCGTGTATACATGCTTTATATATTTAGATTTTATGTTGGTAGTAAATTTCTAGTCCTTGGAATTTTTTTCTGTAAAAGTGCTTGAAATTTTTTTTCTTAACAAATAAGACCAAAATTTGAGGATTTCAATCCCAAAAAGGCAGTCATAATTTTTTTTTCAAAACCTGATGCCTAAATTTCCAGCCTTATAAAACTGCCAAACAGCTAAAACTTAAAAGTAAAATACACCAAATGAATGACCACAAAACAAACAAGTTCATAGATAAATCTGATGAATATGACTCCCCAAGCATAAAAAATAAAAGAAAATGTATTTATTTTAAAAGGGTTAATATAAATACATTAAAAGTACATTTAGTAGTTTAGTATTATATAATTATTAAAATTTATATTGTCGTGATAGGTTTTTTAAACCAAGCATTTGGCTTGGATTTCAGCTTTTTTGTTCAACAAGCACTAACATCCCTGTATATCGTAAAATTTTCTATACCTAAGGCAAGACAGAATTTATGTTAGTCCATAACATATATGGTAAAATGTTGGGGGAAATTACCAAACGGATTGGGGGCAATGTTTGGAGTAAAAACCTTTTCTGCACCCCTGGCCTGCAGTGCCTTTACGTCTGACAAAGGGCCCTGGAATGCAATGCACACGTCTTTATCAGATGAAGAAAATAAGATAAGTTAGTTTGAATTATCGTCACACTAGAGCTATTAGCCATTGTACTTTAGAACCACAGTCAAGTGACAAACAGACACCTAAGTAAGCACCCAACCTAACTGTTAAGAGGACTCCCTTTGAATTCCACATCTTGGAAATCGTAATGTTATTCCTATGGAAAACATTCGCAAGTCAATTACCGCCACAATTTTAATAAAAGGTTACTAGTTTCTTGTATCATTGTAAAGAAAGAAAGGAGTAGATTTTGTAAAATTAGTTTGTTTTGTGAAAATCACATATTTAGTATTTTTAGTAATTTTTTGAAGTCAGAACTTAATGCGTACTCCATTTTTTACTTACTTCAAAAAATGATTAAAAATACTAAATATGTGATTTTCACAAAACAAATTAATTTTACAAAATCTACTTCTTTCGTTCTTTACAATGATACAAGAAACTAGTAACCTTTTATTAAAATTGTGGCGGTAATTGACTTGCGAATGTTTTCCATAGGAATAACATTACGATTTTCAAGATGTGGAATTCAAAGGGAGTCCTCTTAAGGAAGATATCTTACACAGCATTGGGACTTTAAAGCATATTTAACATGTTGAACTCCCTCTACATAGGGTATTATTTGACAGAAACTTTTTGGCGATGCCCAGACCCGAACATGGCGCCTTTTGCGAACACCCTTAACCAATAGGACTCCCCTGACCCATGAAGAAAATAAGTAACACAACTATAAATAGAACGCATACCTTCCTGGCAATTCCTTCAGAGCTCTTTCATACAACGAATTTACTATGTGCGTCGGAGCCTCCTTCTTGAAATCAATGTAGCGCAGCCAATGCTTTACTGAGTAAGGGTTCCTTAAAATTTCTTCTTCGTAAGGTATGTCTTCATCCCCCTAAGCATCAAAAAGCATCAGAGAATAGAATAATGAGCAACAAAAATATCACAATAAAAGCTTTTAAAATCAACACAAAGTAAAAGTTTTTAAATAAAATAATAAGCTTAATATAGTTTGATATTTTAACCTCATTTAAACTGCATGTAACCTTTTGGGGGGGCTAGATTTGTGTTATCAAGGTCAAAAAAGTTATCAAGGTAAAAAAAATACTTGAGGGGCAATCAGGGGGCGATGGAGTATTCAAAGGGTGAAAAATATAATAATGTTGTACCTTTGTACAGTAATGTTGTACTTTGTACAGTAAAACCATTTTCTAACCATAAACAAACCAATTTTTTCAATTCTTTTAAAATTTCTAGAAACTAGTAAAAATATTTTAGTTAATTTTTTCACTTTTATTCTTTAAAAACATGTGTTTTATGTTTTTTTTAATTTAATTTAAAAGTGATTGGATAAAGCTTCTTTGATAACTATAAACGGTAGTAAGTGTTATAAAACTGTTTTATAGTTACACTTTAACTCAAATTATGATTAGATATAACATGAACAAGTAGGTTTGTTACAGAATCTGTCACTTACCCCGCTTCCACGCAACATTTACGCTCAACAGTAGGGATGGGAAACCGAAACCGGTTTTTTGAAAAACCGGTTTTTTGCCCTCGGTTTTGAATGAAAAACCGGTTTTTTGATGAGGCCGGTCTAAACCGGAAACCGGTTTTCTGCCGAGAAAACCGTCTAAAAACCGGAAACCGGTTTTTTCTCAAAAACCGCCATCGACGTTTTTTTTTTTATAATTATAATTTTTTTTTTCAAATTGGAGTTTTGCACTTGTTTAATCAATCGTTTTTGAAGTCTTCATCTTTTATGAACTTCGGTTTTCACATTTCTATTCAAGCTTCCTTCCTAACAGAATAAAAGTAAAACGTCAGATTCTGTCCTTACATGTTCCGTGTTGTTCCATTCGATCTCTTCAATCAGGTCTCACTCTATTTACCTTTCATTACCTAATTTGAAATTTTCGGCAACGGCAGTATTATGATGTTGTCAAAACCGTTACTAAAATTGTATTTCTACACTAATGGGGGTCCTGATTCTGAAAAAGCAGTTTTTAAACATTGGTTCGCGTCTGTTTATCCCGCTTTATATTTTGAACTGAAAGTGCTACGGACTTCAAATTTGGTGCACGAGTTCCTATACCTATCAGACGTCATAATAAGTTTCAAAAAAATTGCATATATGTAGGAGAAGCTGCCATAGAATTTTTTGGGTTTTAAAGGTATTGCCGAAAATCTAAAAGCGATACACTTCAAGTTTGGTACATATGTATTCCCAGTACTTATTGGCTATCAAAATAAGTTTTATGAATAAATTGCGCATGTGCAATGGGTAGCTGTCACAGGACTTTTTTGGTTTTAACGGTATATTGCAGAAAAACTAAAAGAGAAAGCGACTTTTATTTGATACACGTGTTCCCAGTATCTGTCGGACGTCAAAATAGGTTTTCACGAAAACTACATCTGCTCAATAAGAAGCTGCCATAGAGATTTTTTTTATTTTGAAAGTTTTGAAACTACCTTTTTATCTTAAGTGTTTTGGGTAGGGTAGGGTAGGTACATCTATATTCCGGCTTGTGTGCTTGTGCTTGATCAGAGACCCGCTTATAAGCCTTCGTCAAGTAAGACAGACACAGAAAGAGTTTTTACTATCAACAGAGAAAGGAAGTACACCCAGGGCGAAGGCGGGAATCGAACCCGCACCCGTTACAGTGCGCAGACCGCTGGCCTGCGATGCTAACCACTCGGCCAATCGTGCTCCATCTTAAGTGCTTCTGATATGAAGTTAAATTTTATTCAATTCCTGTTTTTTTATTTAAAAATATAGTAGCTTACTCTTTGATTTGGTTTTTCGATTACTCTCCGGCAAATTTTTTAATATTGCAGTTGCTTTTCCGTTTTCCTAAGTTCCAGATTTCTGTGTTATCCATTCTATTTCAATGATTTATCGTATACGCAAAGCTTCTGCTTTGTGTTAATGTGTAACAGTTTCAGGGTTCGAATCCCGAATTTTGCATGGTTCACATACTACGTTTCATCTTCATCCCCTAAATAGGTCAATAAAATGATAACCAAACATGTTTATAAGAACTAAACTAGCAGAGTAGTACGTAAGAGGTTGACTTCTTGACCAGATCATAATTAAGCTAAGAGGGGCACAGCAGGTTTTGTCTAACTTCCTCTTTTCTTCCCTGATTAAACATTTACACAGTAAATGGTATGGTAAGCAAGGACCAACAGTCGAAGAAAACCAACAGTGACAATCCCGATCACAGTGTCCAACACTACAAAGTGAGCGCCAATGCTAGAAACACATCCCATTCCAATATTCTACATCCCCAAATTTTTTTTAATTGACCATGCATGCCTCAATATTTTAATGAAAATTTCTGAAATTTGAGGATAACGCGCATCCATACTGTTATCCGCAAAATTCAGATAATTTTAATAAAATAATGAGGCACACATCGCTTAAAAATTAAACTAAATTTTAATTTAATTTAACTCAATGGGAAAGCGTTTATTTAAATTTTAAAAATAAAATAAGAGGTATTCTAGTATCTTTGTTAATTCAGGATTTTTTTCTACGTAGGCATGCTGTTTAAAAAGTTTTTTTTAAAGAAAAATTTCGAGATTTTGAATAATTGAATGCATTAAAAAAAACTATTACCTTCTTCAATGAAACAGCCCTAACACTTCATTATTAATGGTCAATGGACCCCTGATATAAGATACTTTTTTAAAATACTTTTTGTCCGTTATCTGTCATCCGTCTTTTTGTCCTTCCACTTATGCATCAAAATCATATTTGGTTCATAATTCTTTTAACGATAGCATCACAAATTGAAACTTTTAATTAATATCTGTATGTATTGTATAACTAAATGAATTTTCGAACTTTGAATACCCTACCCCCAAGAAGTATACTTTAATACTCCCGCACTAAATTTCCTCTAAAATCGTTAGAAAAAAATATAAAAAGAAATAAAGTTACAAGTCATCTGTTTCGCAATTCCAAAATAGGCAGATGCAGGGCAGATGTTTATGGCCATCATCTATAATAAATAAATTAAAAAGTGTTGCCTTTTTCATATGGGCAGAAAAGGAGCCAAGACTACAATAAATACAATTGAACATAGGTCTTTTTTATAGTTAGTTAGGTTAGGTTAGGTTTGAATTATCGTCGCACTAGAGCTACACGAGGGCTATTGGCGACGGGCATCGTATTTTAGAACCACAGTCAGGTGACGATCCAACACCTGAATAGGCACCCAACGCAACCGTTAAGGGCGACATCGTACGCAGCGTTAGGACTTTGAAGGATATTTAACGTGCACTCCCTTACACGGGGTATTATTCGTCGGACATTTTTGGCTGCATGGGCCGTTTATAGGTCGGCAGCTATTTTGGCGATGCCCGGACCCGAACCTGGGACCTTCCGCATGCTAAGCGAGTGCTTAACCGACTGGGCTCCCCAGCCCCTTTTTATAGTTAGATATAAATTTGTGTTTTGATTCTTTCTGAGAGCGGAATTAAATTTATTACTGAGACAACTATGTTTATCGATCACGACGAATATGTTTGGTCTTCGATATGAAACAGGCGTGTCAGGCGCCAATGGCCTTGTGAAGTGATTCAGTTATTATACACTTAAAAGGTTTTGCTTATCGTGAGAACTGGAGCCAATTTAATTTTGTTCGATGTGATTCATCTCATATCTTCTTCTTAACTAAATATTACTCAATCTAATCTAAAATTGAAAAAGAAATAAATCGTTAGTTTAAGTTTAAAGCAGTACCCTGTACCCATCTGACGGAAAATTATTTAATTTTACTAGTTTAAACTATTTATTTGTAGATATTTTAAATGAAAAAAAGTTGCCTCTTTTTTTTACATCTGTGACCCGGCTTAAAGACCATCTGTGCAACTTACGTATAAAGCAAGTTTAAGAATGTGTCTTCGTTTTGTGCATTGAATGGAGGTAGAAACTATAAAGGAATGTTTCCTAAAACAGAGTAATGATAGTTTAAGAACAAAGTCGGTCGAAGACGTAGCGACGGTTTTCTTCTGAAGCGTTCATAAATTTTGAGGTTCGTATAATCAAATGTTCTTCGAATCGGAATTCCGTTCGCTTGGGTTTCTCACAAATGTAGGGGCCTTTTTTGGGGCACTCTCATTTGAGTTGCAAACGATATCTAGTCTCGTTCAGTTTAAATTTTAACTTTTTACATTAGCTTTTGGTATTTTTCCTTAATATTTTTCAACTTAAGTATTTTTTTGTATAGCTTATATTTAATTGTTCGAAGTTGTTTTTTTTTTTAGTTTGGTGATTTTTTTTTTTGTATATATCTCTTTCGTTTTTATTTTTGTATTGTTTTCGCGTTACGTGTTTCGTTACAAGAAAGAAAAGCTAATGTAACTAAAATTAATTATATAAAATGTAATTAATATAATTTATTTATATTTGATATAATTTAAAAAATATGATTAAAGCGCAGACATAATTTAAATCGCTGTAAAAAATAATGAAGATATTACTTTGGCATTTGACAATGAAATATAAATACCAAAGCTTGTAACATTTAAACATTATTAAACTGTTAATAACGCGGTAGTACTTTTCAATTATATTAAGTTCCGACTTTTCTTAACAATTTAATTAACTGTTTTAAAATGTTTCTTATTCAGAAAAAGTATTCTGTTAAGTAATAAAAAAGTAGAAAAAGACAAAAGCATTTAAAATGTAAACAGCCAAGTACAGCATTAGGCGCCAAATTAAACTAATGATCGAAAAATATTTTTGTTGTTTTGTCTGTGCATGGAAAAAGTGGCGAGGATCATTTGTTGATCCAATTGGCTCATCGCATTTTTAATGCTGCCATTTTACACATTTCAAAGTGTGACAAAAAAAAAAGCATGGCACCAAGTGTTGTCGGCCGGACTAAATGTTGCACGGCCCGCACAGACGGCAAATGGTTGGAATTAAATAATAAAGAAAAAAGGAAAGGAAATAGAAATGAAATAATTCAAAGCTTAATAAAAATACTCAAAACGTCATAAGGAAAACCGAAATAAGAAAGCAAAAAAGGAACATTATAATCTTAAATATTAAGTAAAAGTAAGTAAAAAATAGGAAGAAAACCCGGAACTTAGTTTCCAACAAAAACACTTTAAACTGACTTTAAACTGTTTTTTAAATACGAAAGTAAAGTAAAAAAAACCCTCAAAACAAGAATAAAAAATAATCATTTGATTATTAATCAAACAAATCAGAATTATACTGTAATGTTTACAGCGATAGTTTCATTTGAAACAGCTAGAATGCATCACCCACATATTCACATAAGTAGTATATTTCTCTGGCGGGAAAAGGTGAAGGTCATTATAGAGAGGCGGACTGAAGGATGCATTTAAGCACGGCATGGAATTTTTAAAATATAATTCTAATAAAAGGAAATATAGATGGAATAATGCTAAGATTTAAAAAAAAAAAACTCAAAACAATATTGGAATTGAGAAGAAACCCTAGAACTTAGTTTCCTTCAAAAAAACTTTGTAAAGAAATCTCAGAACACAAGAAAACCGGAATGGAAAATGCGAGATTATTAATTATTTAAATACATATAAATAACTAATAATGATATGAATATTAATGAATCATCAATATTATTTCGTTAATTAATAATTAATGTTATTTTCGTTATAATTAATTAATTAATGTTTATTTGGTAATGATTAATTTATTATAAATTATTTTCAAGGAAATTAGTTAATTATTGATTTTTTCAATTAATTAATAAAAAAATTAAAAAAACCGGAAACCGGTTTTTCAGAAAACCGGTTTTTTGCCTTTGCAAAACCGGTTTTATAAAACCGGTTTTTAAGGGTCGGTAAAACCGGATCGGTTTTACCGGCGTTGTAAAAAATCGCCATCCCTACTCAACAGAAAACACACTAACAACGCCTCACCTCAGAAAGAAATTCGCCAAACAGGGCCTTAAGCTACTTCTAATTCAACCTTTTATAAGCCAAAATTAATAATTTTCTTTAGTCTTCTTTTGCAGATTTCATAATTAATCTCTATCTTTTGCTATTTTTTTTAAAAGTTTGAAGAATAATGATATATTTTTTTTTAATAACTACCTTTTTGCAGCAACAAGTTTACATTTCGAAAATTAATTTAGTAAACTCGTTGCTTTAAAAATAAGTGAAACTTTGCATATTTTTTATGCAAATTTAGAAATTTTTATGCATCTTTCGTCATTTATATATAAGGAACCTTCAAAATAACTTTATTGTGCTATTACAACAATCCAAATTGAATTATATCACAAAAAATAATATTTTTTTTTTAAGAATTTAATTTTAAATAAAGTTTCTCGGACGTTTGATGTATGGCAACAGTGAAAATATTGAATAAAAATAGAATTTGCATGTTATTTCAATGTAGATAAAATATTTAGTTATTTATTTATATATTAAGGTGGACCGTCAGTCAAAATCTTCCCTTTACTTCCAATGTTACAATTCTAAAAGCATTGTCGTGCATTTGTTTTTGCGTGTATCGGTTTGAAATTTTTTGGTGCATTAGATATGATTTATTTCTTTAATAAAAGCTTTTTTTATAAATGAGATGTATTCCTATTTTTTTTAATTAAATTTTAAAAAAGAACGCAATTTTTTTATCTGATTTCTTTAGCAGCCTTTAGATGACGCCACAAAGGACGCAATATTCCAGCTTGAAGGAGAAGTGACTTTTTTCGTATTTTTTCAATATATTTCTTGATCAACTGTTACAATTTCCCTGTTAAAAGCAATTATGGTTATCTTGTAGATCATATTATATCGAAATTTCCCTTTAAAAACATTGCTTTAAAGGGATTAATTGAATTTTCGCCTGTAGATTGCGAGTTCATTTCACATTGGAGTAACCCCAAAAGATACTCTCGGACGAATACTGCTTGATTTGTTTTTGTTTACTTAGGATGCGGATGTGTTTGTTGACGTTGAACTCGCTAAATATTGGTTTCTGATTTCCAATTTTTATAGAGATATATATTGAATTTTTTAATTTTTTTTATACGAACATAGGAAAACCATGTCAAAACAAATATCGTTCGCGAAAGCGAAACAAAAGAAGCAGGGTAATTAAGGCTTTGGCCATAGAACGACAGAGTGTAAAGCGTAAAGACGGAGAAGCAAACGATTTACTATATAATCAGGTAAGAACACTTTTCATTTTACGTTTATATGTAACCTAACTATAATAATTAGCCAATTAATTTCTAAAATTTTATACAGAAAATTAGTGACTTTTTAATGTTGGATTATTCATCATCAACTCTACACAAACCGTCTCAGATTTTCCTGAAATGAGGCAGAGGCAAAATAACCCTAATATTTTTTTTCATATATTATACACTGAAAATGTAGTCAACAATAATAATTCGACTTTAGCTATTTAATTAATTTTTTAATAAATTACTAAGCTAAACTCCTTGGCGCAACAGCCTGTTAGTGGGCCAGGGCCTGCCCTGCTCATTCCAGCTTACATGACCAAGGGCTCTGTGGTGTTACAATATGTCCCGGTAGGCGGTCAGCCTCACCGGAACCCCCAGTGTTTAGTTCCCAGGCATGCTTGGTACTCATTTTATCGACCCACTTATGAGATGAACGGCTAAGTCAACATCACCTAATCCGGGACTCAATCCCTGTACTTGTAGTGTGGCAATGTGAAGCACTACCACCAAGCCACTGGGCCTCCAATAAATTAGTGTAAATTTTATTGAATTAGTAAATAAATTAAAGTTTTATAAATTAGTGTAGCATATTATTTGAAACTACAGTCAAAATGCTGTAAATTGACACATATATCACATGCCTCTACCACAATTAAGAAAATTAATCGATAAATTTAAACAATTTTTAATTGCCTTATAAAATTTTATTTTAATTGTTATTCAATGAAAGAAGCACTACCACTAAGCCACTGGTCCTCCAATAATTTTTTTAAGAAGAATTATACTACTTAAAAAATGAAAATTGTTATTTTAAGTAGTTATTTAAGTAGTGTTATATATCATAGGAAGGATATATGTGAAATTCTGAAAAACAGTCATTATCCCAAGACTCTAGTTCAATTAGGAAAAATTTAGTGAATTCAATTAATTTTATTAGCATTTCTAATACCTTTATAAAAAAAAGTGTTGGTATTACCAGGTTTATCCTGCGCGATAGATCCCAAGATGTTTCTGTATCCTATCATAATGTTGAATGTAACATTCCACAGGTTTCAAACGGATTTAATTAATTTTAATGTAAATTATAATTTTAATAGCGTGCACACATTGAAATAGGCAAAGCTACAAATTTTGTTATGACGTTTTTAATGTGACAGCTTTAAATTTGAAAAAAAAAAAACTTGTATTCATAAATGTTGAAGCTTATCATTGTTATTTCTCTTTTAGTTGCACTACTACTGAAAAAGATCATTTCGAATCTATTGAAGAGTTTGACGATGGAAGCTCTGTATTTCCAGAATTATCTCCTCCAGAGCAAATTGGTGCAATACGATGTTCATCAACTTCCACCTCTATTCATCATGAAGCTATGAACAGCCATGAACCTCATTCATCAACACCTAATATAAACAAGGACTCTTCCATAAATGAAGATGAATTATGCCACAGTTTCCTGGCTTCACATTCAGATGAATCCTATAATGTTTCATGTCCTGATACTTCAGATAGCCCTTTGTTGATTGAATCTGACAATTCTGTGAAGCCACCATCCTTCCCATCAGGCAGAGGGATCTGTGACATAGGATATGTCATAAGTCAAGCACGAAAACTGGAAGACCACAATCACACATGCAGCTTTAATGGGAAACTAATTTACAAAAGCATTGTAACTCGTGGTCTTGTACATACTTACACTTTTGAATGCGACAATGTATTATGTGGTCATAAAGAGACTGTAGACTTAGATATCTACAAAGCCTATCTACATCTACCAGTTGACGAAGAAAGTGCAAAAATTCAAACCATTTCAACACACAAAGGTACTTACGTAGCCAAGTGATTATTTTTTTGTATAAAAACAGCACCAAATGAATTCCATTCATTTATCGATCAGTTTATTCAAGATTTAGATGGAGTAGCAGCATATTTTGATGATTCAATAGTCCAAGGCAAAACATATGAAGAGTGTTACGCTCGATTGGAAAAATTACTTGATAAATTACAAAGGTACAACTTGCATGTGAACATTCAAAAGTGTAAATTCTTCCAACCTCAAGTTGAATACTTAGACACATCATCAGTTCAGAAGGATTTAGAAAATCATCTGCTAAAGTAAAAGCAATAAAAGATGCCCCAAGACCAAAGAGTGCTGACAAGTTCAAAAGTTTTTGGGACTTGTAATGTACTATTCTAAGACAGATTTAACATGCACCAGCCCCATATGCCCAAGTGTTATTAATTGTGAGAACTTTCTTTTCCTGCATGATCCTTTTATAGAATAACTGAAATGTTTTACCGAACAAAAGTGTCAGGACTTTAGACAACGACAGATTTAGCATCCACCAGCCCCATATGCCCAAGTGTGATTAATTGTGAGAACTTTCTTTTCCTGCCATGATCCTTTTATAGAATAACTGAAATATTTTACCGTACAAAAGTGTCAGGACTTTAGACAACGACAGATTTAGCATGCACCAGCCCCATATGCACAGCATGATTTTATTGTGAGAACTTTCTTTTCCTGTATGATCCTTTTATAAAATAACTGAAATGTTTTACCGAACAAAAGTGTCAGGACTTTAGACAACGACAGATTTAGCATGCACCAGCCCCATATGCACAGCGTGATTCTATTGTGGGAACTTTCTTTTTCTGCATTCTGCATTTTTCTGCATTCTGGGACGAGGGGGAAAAGGCAGAAAAGGAGAAAACTTGATTCACAAAATCGAGAGTTGGCCACCTCACGACAACGGAAGACAAGTTCGAAGTTATTGTAAGCGTAAGTGGGACAGGTGTGAATAAAAATAAACATCTAATTGGTCAACCGAAGAAAGCAAAACAAGGTAAAAAGTAGCATGAAATTAGCAACATGGCAAAATAATACTAAAAATGGCAAGTAATTCAGGAAAAAAAAACATAATTGATGTGAGTGAAATTTACATATCTTAAAATGGAAATGCAAAAAAAAGCATAAACAGGAAGGAAATGCTAAAAATGAGGCATTCATAAAAATACAATAGATCAAATACTGAAAATATGCAAATATAAACAATGTTAACATATAATTGCCATACAATAAAAAATCGTACAACAACAAAAATGAATGAATTGAGCGAAATGAAACGAGAAAATATGCACATGGAAATGCAGCTAAAAATTGTGTTTCTTGAAAACAATAAAAATTTGAAAACTGGTAATTTTTCTGTTTGGAAAGTTGCAACTTCTTTTGCCAAACAAGTAAAAATCTTGCATTAGCAAGTCACTAACGGAACTTGTGAAACATGGACTAGTGTTCGCGACCACCTTTGTTGACGTTTCAAAGAATCCTGAGGTACACATTGTGGTGATAAGTCTCCCGAAAAGTCTTTCTTAAGAGTTGGATGGTGAAAATTGAAAAGTTTTAAAAAAAAAGTTTTGCAAACGTTTGATCAAATTCGAGATTTTTCATAGTCGATATATATATATATATATATATATATATATATATATATATATATATATATATATATATATATATATATATATATATATATATGCACAGCGTGATTTTATTGTGAGAACTTCCTTTTTCTGTATGATCCTTTTATATGATATATTTGTATGGTCCCTAACCAAAACTATACTTTGGTGTAATGTTGTTATAAAAAAAAATTATTTCCCTATTCCTAGAACCATGCTTTGGTGTAATGTACTTCATCAAGATTTTTTTAAAAACATATTCCCTTACTTTCAGAACAATGGCTTGTCAACTTTATTTGTCATTTACACTGTCCTTGCAATAATGTACCTTATGGAAAGAAATAGTATTTCCCTGCTGCCAGAACAATGCTTTCTCCATTTTATTTGTCGTACTCACCATGTCCTATTTATAATGTAACCATTATATGTCCTAATTACCAGAACAATTCTTTGGTCTAATGTATTTCATAAAAAAAACTGCATATTTCCCTATTGCCAAAACCATGCCTTGGTGTAATGTATTTTCATCAAAAAAGAATGTAGGTATATATTTTCCAATTGTGAGAACCATGCTTTGGTGTAATGTACTTCATCGAGAAAAAAATTATATATTTCCTTACTTACACAGAACCATGGCTTGTAATTTTATTTGTCACTCACAATGGTGTATTGTACTTTATTCGAAAGAACTAGTATTCCCTACTACCAGAACAATGCTTTCTCCATTTTATTTGTCATCCCCCCTGCCCTTTGAGTAATGTAACCATTGTATTTCCCTATTGCCTGAACCATGCCTTGGTGAAATGTATTTTCATAAAAAAAAAGCTTGTATATATTTTCCAATTGCCAGAACCATGCTTTGGTGTAATGTACTTCATCAAGAAAAAAAAAATACATATTTCCTTACTCCTGGAACGATGAATTGTCAATTTTATTTGTGGTACTGACCCTGCCCTTTGGGTAATGTAACCATTATATTTCCCCATTACCAGAACCATGCTTTGGTGTAATGTATTTCATAAAAAAAAAACCCTATATTTCCCTACTACCAGAAGAATGCTTTACCCATTTTACTTGTCGTACTTTACTCTGCCACTTCTACCCATTTTTACTGTATCTCACAATTGAAGAGCTTAGTGAAAGAACGTGCTGGAGTGACAAAAAAGTGAAAACGAGAAAATTAGTTTTAAAATTTTTAGTATGCATTTAAATCCGTTAAACGTTCATTGACAAAAAAAAATCTTTATATTTTGAAGAATGTCACTTGGCACAATCTTCCACTAAGCTCTTCAATTTTGGTTGCATTTGTAAAAAAAAATGTAGAAATTTTGAAAGAAATCAATAAAATAAAAATTCAAAAAGAAAGGTAAATAGCTCGATTGGGTACCGGCTCAAGGAAACTAATCTAGCAAATTTGAAGCAATGTTTCTTTTTACCTTATAGGAGAGAATTGTGAAGGGGTTTAAAAATTAATTAAAATGTTGAAACAAATCGAGCATGCACGAAAAATTGCGGAAAATTTATACGACGAACAATATACTGTAAACAACAAATTTCACAAAATTGTCTTGAAAAAAAAAAAACACCGATCAAATCAAAAGGCAGGGTGACAAAAAAAAGTCGCCGAAAATTTAATGGGTTCCCGCCTATAAAGCAAATATGTAACCATAATAAAATTTAGCGGTTCTCGGAAAGATTCGGGATACCAAAATATAAGGCAAAACTATCCTATATAGCTGAATAATAATTTGTTTAATGATTATTGTATAATAATTTTAAACCTGGTGAAAAGATAGCGGTCCGGTGACCATTTCGTGCGTACTATGGTTTTTTCCGCCAGGCCTCTCTTTGGTCAAAGCCAGGCCTACGAAAATGGAGCATTGAAAAAATAAGTAAATAACATTTCAAAGGCATCCAGCAATCCGATCCGATTGACACGAACAACAAGAAAACCGGTCTTTTTCTACCACGAGACGTCTGATTGTCTACTGACTGCGACTCTTACGTCACTACAACTGTTGACGTCATGGCGGGCTGCCATGGAAAGACCTTTAGCGCACACGTGAATGTCAACGCCATCTATTGGGAAAAGGCGCATTCCGATTTACTAGTCAACCACGTTAAATAGACTTCTAATTTAAATTTTTTAATGAAATTTGGAATGTAGCATGTAGCCTAAAGTGATCTTTTGCTTCAAAATGACGTATCCCACTTGTTTGTGAGGCTTGTGGTTCGTTCTGTGAAAGTGGGTGACAGACAGACTGCACGGTTATAAAACCTTCCACTTTTTACGTTATAAACGTAGTGTGGAAGCTAAAAATAAAAGGGGGGGGGGCGATGGATGTTAATCAACCCCTAACGAACGAGGTGATAGTAAAGAAAAGGTTGGGAACCACTGTTATAGTACTTTTACGAATATAGCACTGCTTTTAAGCAACCGTAAATGTAAGAATAAGTACATTTATCTTAAAATATCAGGTACATCCAATATTAATTTATATTAACAAAAAGTAGGGGTTGACTGCCAAAGGACAAGGGAAAAAGTCAAATTCTGAATTTTTTGTTCGGGTTAAGCGGAATTTCGCCGAAAGCGATATCGCGTTAAGAGATTTTTTAGCATTAGCTAGAAGTTTTATAGATCGGGGAAATGCTTTCCGTTCATCTTAAGGCGATGTTCTACTGTATATAATCAACGTTTCCAAAGCTGTTACAGTCATAGAGCAGCCTTAAAATTAAACAAAAGAAATACTACGCTTTTTTGAAGCAATATCTGAAATATGAGTAAATCAACACATTCAAGTTTTGACATGCTGCCATCTGTCGCCACCTCCACATTTTAGACATGTCCCTGAAGGGGAGGGAAATAGTCTCCAGAAACCTGTACCCATAGTAAACTGCGCAATGACCGCCCACAGGACTTCCGGACCCAACAGATTTAACGAGCACGTACTCCGCATATACTCGACAATAACAAACATCCATGCCTCAACGGGATTCGAACCCGGACCCAGTAGCTCCAGAGGCCAACGCCTTAACCACTACGCCGCCGGATTGGCCAGCCCAGAAGCCATGGATGTATACATAGAGATCTTAATAAAAGTATTAGAGTGGAAGTCACGTCAACCTATCTATGCTAACGACGGGACGAGCATGGGGGCCGCCATCTTGAGTTCGGGACCAACTTTTTTCAGTGGAAAAACTTAGAAAAAAATAAATTTAATTCTAAAACATAGAGTTAGAATAAGGAGAGAGCGCAATAATGCAAATATCCCATTCAACTGCTGATCCTCACATTAAAACCGTTCCACTCACGTCACGTGCTTTAGGACTGCGATATTTGGCGTTGATCCAAGGTCCACCACCAGGTGGGATTGCCGCTCTGTTATATTTCTCCCTTTTAGGCGCCTGGTAAAAATCGTAGTTCTTTTACTCTCTGTGACGTATTTTAATCGAGCCGTATTATCTTTATTTTTTTTGTTTAATTTGTTTGACAGAGATACCCAGCTTTTATATTTTTTGATGGAAACAAAAGGAATAAAAAAGAATTAATGGATCCAAAGCAAAATATTCCATTTAAACGAGTTCCCAGTAATTTTAGTTTTTGTTGGAAAGTTTTCAAAACTTTATTGCGAAATAACTCTTTTCTTGTCAGATAATATAATTCCAATTTAAAATATATATAATGGTTAAAAATACAAAACTGTTGTAGTGGTTGGTTGCATGACCATATTAATAAGTTTTTACAATAATTAAAGTTTAATTTGAATTATCATCTCACTATGTGCTACACGAGGGCTATTAGCGACGGGTATCGTAAGTTTAAAAAAAAGTCAGGTGCGAGCCGTCATCTGAATACACAACCAACGCAACTACTAAGGCAACATCGTACGCAGCATCGGGACTTTGGAGCATACTTAACATGCACTCCCTCTACACGGGAGTATTATTCGTCGGACATTTTTAGTTGCACATGCCGTTTATAAAACTGCCGTAGGTAAAACTTATAAAAATAAATGTTGTTCGTTTAAATACCTTTTAATAATTAATATCTTAAATAATTAACATGAAGCACAACAAACTTGTTATAAATCTAAACTACTAAAAAATCAAAATTTTTATATCAGAAATATCGAAATTTAAAAGAAAAAATTATAACCAAAACAGGGAGGTATACCTGTATGCAATGAAAAAGAAATATCCTATAATACAAATTATAATTTCATAGCTGAAAATAAGATAAAATGAATAAATGTTGTATTACTTAAATAACCTTTAAATATAATTAATAGCATTTATATACTGATTTTATAAATCGAAACTACCAAATTAGATAGATCAAGAATAAATATAATTATATAAATCATAAATTCTTCACACAAAAATTTAATTTAATAAAAATTAAATGCAAGAAATACAAGGAAACATTGTAAAAAATGCAATTTAAACTAGAATAACACACACACTTATTTCCAACATTATTACGAGTTTCGATTTCCAAAATAACGCCAATGGCCAATAGACCGCCAAGCGACTTCCGAAAAATCAAAGTCGTGAAAAGCAAAAAAATACATATTTAAAAGACTTTCTATTGATGCCGATTATTAAACAAAGCATCCGTTTTTATTTTTACATGCAATTGATAATAAAAATAGTATTAAATCACATAATATATTGAATATTATTTTAGGAATCATGATTAGCAATATACTTTTTGAATTTATTCATTGGGTTATTTCTATTTCAATAATAAAATTTTTTAAAAATCTTCCCCATGAAATGTAAAAGGTCCTCCTTTTGTAAATTTTCATTTGCAGCCATATGCACAACAATAGTGCACCATTTTTAGTACATTCCGCTTGAGCAGACGAAGTTTTCCCGCTGTGGGCTATAGAAAGAAACTTTTGGTTTTCTCTCCGAAGTCCACAGATCACGTGGCTTCCAGTGTGACGCATAGGTTCTTTCTTCGTTTTCGCCCTCTAGTTCACTTATTGTAACTCTATGTTCTAAAATATTAAAAAAAAATATCGTAAAAATACTTGCTGCATTTTGGAATATTTTTAGTGACTTTAGAATAACTTGAAACGCTTTTCTAGTATTTTTATAATATTTATTTTGTAATTTTAGAATTAAATTTTATTTTTCTCGTATTCTTCTTCTTAATGTGGCGGCGATGTCTGCAAGTTGCCAGTGTTGCCATCACATAAAGAAAAATAATGCTAGGCAAAAAAATAAAATTTAATTCTTAAATTACAAAATAAATATTTATAAAAATACTAGAAAAGCGTTTCAAGTTCTTTTAAAGTCACTAAAAATATTCCAAAATGCAGCAAGTATTTTTACGATATTTTTTTTTAATATTTTAGAATTAAATTTATTTTTTTCTAAGTTTTTCCACTGAAAAAAGTTGGTCCCGAACTCAAGATAGCGGCCCCCATGCTCGTCCCGTCGTTAGCATAGATAGGTCACGTGACTTCCACTCTAATACTTTTATTAAGATCTCTATGGATGTATATTAACCAGAGACATAACATAGAGTGGACTGCGCTTCAATAGTAAAGCAAATTAGGGATGGGAAAACTGAAACCAGTTTTTTTAAACACCGGTGTTTCGGCCCCGGTTTTGACAGAAAAAAACCGGCTATTTTATGAGCCCGGTCTGAACCAGAAACCGGTTTTTTAGGGAAAAAACCGACGGAAACCAGAAAACCGGTTTTTCTCAAAAACCGCCATCCCTTGCAAATTAGCATTATGTCCTAAACATCACAAATCGCCAAGAGGAGAAAGGTTGCTACATATGGCAACTTAACGCTCCCGTTTTGTTACGACCTATTCCAAATTGTCGACAGACCTGAATATCAGCTAACAAGCCGAACTGGTGACTTGCATCTATTTCAAAAGTCACGTGGGTTTCTACCAATCACAGTCGCTTGTTTTTTTTAATGTTTTTGGAGACGATATTTTGCGCATAGTTATTATTTTTCTCTTCTGGCTTTTTTTAATAAATATTTAAATACGTTATTTTAATCTCTGAGCATGTTAACAATCGTGAATGTTATACTCTTAATTCAGTAAAATTTTGTGCAAGATGCCAAATGCTTGTGGAATTCCTAATTGTAAAGAGAGTTATAAAAAAGGATTTGTCACACTTCACAGGTAAAATTTATTTAGTTCTGCACACTTTTAGTAATTGTGTTCTTTATAAACTATAATTTCTATCGAGGGAATTTATATTCTAAAAGCTCATTTATACTAAAGAATCATATTCATGATTAAGTCAACGTTGTTATAATTCTAAATTATAATTAAACTTTTGGGCCAAGTCAATTAAATTAATGGTCTGAACATTGACAGCTTAGAAGTAGAATATTTTTTGTACAATTTGGTCAAAAAGAAACCTGTTTTTGAGTTATTTATATTTTTATAAAATCGAACATTTGTTTAATTTGGAATGATGGCGGGGGGGGGGGGTGTTTTAGAAAGTTGATTTATTCCAGGTGAAATAAAGGAAAAAGCAATATTTCAAAAAGACCTATTTGCTTCTTTTTTTTTAAATCGGATCATTAGAACGAAAGTTGTAGAGACTGCTGAAAATATTCACCATGTCAATAACAAACTTATATTACAGCAACACTCTACAAAAACCTATTTATGTTCTTTGAAATTAATTTTAAAAAAAAGAGTCCACGTAATTGAGTTGTTCAAGTTATTTTAAATAGACGTAAAAAAGCGAAGGAATAATCTGATATCCATTGAGAAGATCTTAAACAACTAGCGATTCATCCTTGTTCCTTTCCAAGCTTCTTTATTATAACATTAGATTGTCGGTCTCATATTTTTAGGTCGTTGTGGAAAACTCGCCAAATGGTAAACTCGCCATACATGCGAGCCAAACGTGACACAGTCATGTGACTGCGTAAGTTAGATGATGAGGACACTTTAGGTTTGCCAATGCGCAGTCCACTCTATGTTATGTCTCTGATATTAACCAGTTGCATCCCAGAAGAGAATGTAGTGTAATCGTTTTCGGCTGCCTATTTCTAGCCTCCTTGTAGGAGATTTAACACATCCAATAAACGCCTCGTAATTTAGAACCCTGGTCAAGTGACGAGGTCGACACCTGAGCGGGCACCCAACAGAAACTTCGAGCGACATCGTACGCTGACGCCGTCGGGACTTTGGACTCCACACATTTAACGAGCACGTCTGTCCCAGTGTACTCGGGCCCATCCGTCACGAGTTGAATTTTTCTACTCTTCCCAGTACATATATCCGATTTATAGGATGACTGGCAGTAAGTGGGATTCGAACCTGAGAAGGTTGAATCCTGAGGCTCATGCCTTAACCACTCGGCCACGGAGAGGAGCAACACATGAGTTGGTAAATGCGTGAATTTCCCCAAAGATATTTATATGTAGAAGAATTATTTGTGTAATCAACTCATTTTAAATTATCGAATTAATGTTAATTTTATTACTGTGATTTCGTATCCCGTATTTTTTTAATTACTTCTTTAAAGTTTTACTAGTTAAAATTTTTTGATTGGTGTTTTTTTTTTTTAAATTTTAACTGAAAAAATGAAAGAGCTTATTAATAAATATCTAAATTGGCAACATCATCTGAACGTCACCATGGAAACACGGGAAACACATCCATTTTGAAGAAAGCTGTATTCAGAATTCCAAAAGATTGACGATATACTCTTTTACATATAATAATTTGTAAACATTTGTTTGGGTAAGTTATGTCTTTTGAATATTTGAAAAATAAACAAAAATAATTCATTTTTTTTGTCGCAATAGTACAGTGTCGTCCCTGAAACATGTTTAAAACATAACCAAAAGCCAATCAAGTCAGTTTAATTGTTTCTGATAATGGAAGGTTTTCTTTAAAAACTTACTTCTTTCATGCCGTAATGGGTTGTTGCAAGCTGCTCATTTTTACCTAGCTAGAACTTACAATGTCACTCAATTTACAAAATTGCAATCAGTTTTATTTTTAAAAATTTTGTCTCTGTAAATTTATTAAACATCTTGATGCTGAAAAGAGAGTCACAATTTTTCAAACTACAGTAAACTCCCGATTATCCGCGGAATTAAGTGGCGCGGCTTCCGCGGATAAGCGAATTCGCGGATAATCCGCAAAAATGAAGAAAATGCCTATAAACAAAATTTCTTCTGGGTTTCATTAAAATAAATTACAGTAATGGTATATAGCATGTACGAATTTACTTACTTCAAAATGTCTATTAGTGCTGTCGTTTCTCCTATGCCATACTGCAAGCACATAGGATTTTTAGAGGATAAGTTTTCCATCTTTTAATGAGTTATAGTTCGTCTTGAATTGTCAAGACAACTTTTTTTTAGTTTTTCACGCATTTTGCTAGTATCAAAATCACATAAAGCAATTCAATTAAAATAGCGGGCAGTTTATTTTACAAGTGACGCTTTTTGCCAAAAACCTGTTCGTGATGTGCACCTGGCTGAACACCAATTTTCCTATAGTCATTCTTATTTTGACGCATTCGTTGTTCTTGTTAAATGTATTATTTTAATGTGTTCGTCGTTCTAGAAGAAAGGAATTCGTTGGTCTCGGAATGCATTCTTCCAAAAAGTTTTGAAACAAATAAAATTCATATATCGTGTATTTTTTTAAATTTTTGTATTTGAACTGAAAAATGTGAGGGGGGGGGGTGGATAGTGGCCCGCGGATAATCCGCAAAGCGGATAATCGACCCGCGGATAAAGGATAATCGGGAGTTTACTGTAGTTTAAACTTATGTATACCTTTGTGTATTCTAGTATTGATCTTTTCCCCTTTTCAGATATATAATTAAGCATGTTCAGCTCAAGTGCTCAGGCTAGATCATGGATGTTCAAAAAGAGCTCAGAACTGAATAGGCGGAGGGAAAATGCCAACTCTAAATTTATTCAGCAACATTCAAAAGGAATGAATGTAAGTTGATTTGAAATAAAAAAAACAAACCTACTTTATTTTTATATTTTCGTTACCATTTTAGAACTGGGATGCGGGGGCTGGGGAGCCCAGTCGGTTAAGCACTCGCTTAGCATGCGGAAGGTCCCAGGTTCGGGTCCGGGCATCGCCAAAATAGCTGCCGACCTATAAACGGCCCGTGCAGCCAAAAATGTCCGACGAATAATACCCCGTGTAAGGGAGTGCACGTTAAATATCCTTCAAAGTCCTAACGCTGCATACGATGTCGCCCTTAACGGTTGCGTTGGGTGCCTATTCAGGTGTTGGCTCGTCACTTGACTGTGGTTCTAAAATACGACGCCCGTTGCCAATAGCCCTCGTGTAGCTCTAGTGCGACGATAATTCAAAAAACCTAACCTAACCTTAGAACTGGGGTGCACTTTTTAAGAATGGATGTTGTGATGTAAATTAAGCAACAATTTTACAAAATACTTATGAAGTTTTATTCATAAAAAAATGTCACACAGGAAGCATTTTAGAATTCTGGAAACATCGTTCTTCTAGGTGGATGATGTTCCCATGGTGATGTTCAGATGGTGTTGCCAATAGTTAGAAAGGTTGCCTAATTTAAATATTTATTATGTTCACTCCCTCCTCAGAATTTAGTTACGTAGTCTAAAATATAAGAGGGAAGATGTAATTGCCTGCAAGGACGGTCTGTTTATTGTAGTTGAAGGGTCGATATCCGTTATTTGTAGTCTCAGGAGCAGTTTCCTTCTCAAATTCTGGCATTCACTATCATAAAAAGAGTCCTCCTGGTCAGGTAAAGTGTATGTCTCGTCTGTAGGTGCCAGATGCCGCAAGATACAGTAGTTCCCCGTCCATCCGGAAGCTTAACACAGATTTATTACAGTTGTTGTATAGGAGTCAGTATGTTCATTAGCAACTTTTGTAATCATGAAAATTTATTGTAAGGGTTGTGTGTGTGTTATATCTGTGGGGATTATCACACAGGCTACTTTAATACATCATCCACATGCTAGAGGGCTCAGATTTATCACTGCGTCCTTACCAGTTTTCTCAATAACAAGGATAATAATAGTATAGATGCCGAGATTATAACCAGGTCCTATATCACAACTTTCTTTATCTATTTTTATACTTGTTTTCTTTATCCTCCAGCTGTATTTGGACCAAAGAGAAGCACAAAAAACTAATTTGCTTGTGTATGAATGACAATTGTTGCATACCAATAGTTATAAATTTAGAATTTGAAGTATGCTTTTGCATAATGCAGTCTTGGAGAATGTACCACATTAACCGTGACAAAAATTCAATAGTGAATGAAAGAGTTTCATTTAAAGTAGGTTAATTTTTATATTGATCATATCAGATATTCAAAGAAACATTTCTTTGCATGTCATGTTTTTTATATTGTTCTTTCTTTGAAAACAGCACAGATAAAAAATCTTTTTAGAAAAATAGACTGTAAATGTAAAGCCAATTAACATTTTCTATATTATGTTCAGACAACTCGAAAAATGATTGATTTCAAATATTGTCAACATTCGCCAAACATGAAACCTAAATTGTTTGTTGTTGTTTCTTATCCTCTTTAATAGATCTGACATATGTCAGATCAACTCCAGAAGGTTGTTGACAGACAGAAAATCGATTACAAGAAGAGGATCAGATGTTAAATCCTCCTTGGTAAGTCCGACGCAACTCAGTATGTGTTCCGAAGAGGCTGAAGGGTCATAGCACTTTTTGAAACTAGGATATAATTTTCTGCCACTTTTAAAGGAACTCTTAAGATGGCCATTTTTAAGTCTGGCTAGTGCAGTCATTGAGCTATGATCATATTTGACTTCCAGGGGATGTTCTGCAGTACCATTGATGTGCAGGAGGAATTTTCCAGTTTAAATTTTATTTGGATTTTTCATTTTAGTTCAACTCTTGTTAAGTGAGCGATGAACCAGTGGTCATTTGGATGTCACTTCCCTATTTGGCCAATTTATCCACAACTTCATTGCTAGAAATGTTTACATATAGAACCTAAGTTGTAATGTAAAGCATTATTTATATATATATTTGTGGGGGAATGCTCTCTTGTTAGAAAAATATGAGAAAAATTAGCAGTTGTTATTGTCTCGCCGAAAAATCCTTAAACCATCTCGGATAGGACATTTGTTCTTCGGCATCGCCAAAATAGCTGCCGACCTATAAACGGCCCGTGCAGCCAAAAATGTCCGGCGAATAATACCTCATGCGGAGGGAGCTCACGTTAAATATCCTTCAAAGTCCTAACGTTGCGTACGATGTCGCCCTTAACGGTTGCGTTGGGTGCCTATTCAGGTGTTGGCTCGTCACCTGACTGGGGTTCTAAAATAAGACGCCCGCCGCCAATAGCCCTCGTGTAGCTCTAGTGCGACGATAATTCAAACCTAACCTAACATTTTGTTTTTCGCTCTTGTAGAATTTGGAAAAAGGAAAAATTAGCTTTAAAATTATCAAGAATTCTTCTTCAGTGGCACGACAGCCCAGGATGGGCCTTGGCCTTCCTCAAAAGTCCTTCCCACGCCGACCTGATCAAGAATTAATGCTCCTTTTTTAAACAAATTTTCTTCTTATTTGGCGTATTTGCTAAGCTGATTAATTGAAATCGGGTGTTCCTAAATTTGTAAAACTGTTTTTGGCTGTAAGATGAACGATAAATTTGCTATATTTTCCCGTATCACAACAGTAGACTAAAAGGATGGTTTATTTTTCTAGAGGGTTTTTGGCTGTTTTGTCGAATCTCTATCTAACTGTAGATTATAGGGTGATCTAATTTTAAGTAAAAATCTTTTTCTTGTTCCAGGAAGCTGCCATAAAAAAGCACTTTTTGACTGCACAAGAGGAACGACTGCTATATAAACACTATGAGTCATTGCTTCTTAAATTCTGCAAAAATTTCCAACCACCTATGACTAAAAATGTTATTGTAAGTTTTGTGTATTTGTTTGCTTAAATATAACACTCTTATTTTATTGATGCATGCTTTGACAAAAAGATTTACCTCATAACTTATATTTTTGGATTTTTTAATGCGTATTAAGAGTTATGGAATGATATGAATATTTTTTTCAGGGTTGCTCTTTTCAGTATTTCAAGCGCTTCTATCTCAATAATTCTGTAATGGACTTTCATCCAAAAGACATTTTGTAGGCATTTTATTCTTATAATTATTTTGAATTGTTTGCATCATATTTTATTAGTTACTTTTGATTAAAAGACACATTTTACATGTTATAAATCATTATACACTAGAGACATTAATAGTACTTTGCTCCTTCTTCTTTTTTTTTATATAAAATTAATGAAATTTTTATAGTTTTTTTTTATTCATTTAACAAACATAAAAAAAAATTGAAAAATAACTTTTTATTATAAAACATGCACTTACAATTTTAATTTTATATTTTGCTGAAAAATACTTTTGAATATAATAATAATTATTATGTATATTTTGATATTCCATTGTTAAATATATACTAAAGACCTAAGATTGCTTGTAATACCAGCTCGAGTAATACCTTTGACTGTTCATATTTTTTTACAGAGTAACATGTGTCTATCTAGCCTGTAAAGTTGAAGAATTCAACGTTAGCATCAATCAGTTTGTTACCAATGTTAAGGGAGACATAGATAAGGCTATGGAGATCATATTGAACCTTGAACTTCTTCTAATGCAGCAGCTAAACTTCGATTTGTCCATTTTCAACTCTTATAGGCCAGTAGAAGGCTTTCTTATAGATATAAAGGTTTGTTTCATAATTTAAAAATTCTTGAATTTTAGTTGTTTTATGAATTTTGAATAATTTGTATTGGTTTTTTTGTTAAGAAGAGAAAGTTTTAACTAAGTGTTAACTGCATATAAGCTTCAATTAATCAAACTTAAACAAAGCTTTGAAGCATTTGGGTTGCAAATGCAAGACTTTAGAGTAGAGCTTTAAAGTTTTTAAACATTTTAAACTATAGAAGTTGCATGTGACCCAAGTCAGGGATATTGGATCATTGAATGTGTCAGGGCTGGGGAGCCCAGTCGGTTAAGCACTTGCTTAGCATGCGGAAGGTCCCAGGTTCGGGTCCGGGCATCGCCAAAATAGCTGCCGACCTATAAACGGCCCGTGCAGCCAAAAATGTCCGACAAATAATACCCCGTGTAAGGGAGTACACGTTAAATATCCTTCAAAGTCCTAACGCTGCGTAACGATGTCGCCCTTAACGGTTGTGTTGGGTGCCTATTCAGGTGTTGGCTCGTCACCTGACTGTGGTTCTAAAATACGATGCCCGTCGCCAATAGCACTCGTGTAGCTCTAGTGCGACGATAATTCAAACCAAACCATTGAATGTGTCATGTTTTTTTAAAACTGTTCAATGCTTAATATTTTTTTCAAAACAATTGTGAAACTGTTAGGTACTGTTGGAACTAGTAACCACAAATTATCAGTTTCCAAGGTAGTGTTATTTATTTAGTTAGTTATTCTTCTATTTAAACAATTACTTAAAATGCAGCAGAACACAAATGGTTAAAGGTAAAAAAAAAAACCCATAGAAATGCAGCAGGAAATGTGACAAACTAGTAATTCAATTCACTTGCAAATAAGAAATATACAATTATAATAGAATAAGTGGCTAAGGGTGAAGTTAAGTAGTTGGGGGCCAACCTGGCAGCACAACGGTTAGGTAGCTAGCCTTTGGAGCTTCTCGGTTTGGGTTTGAATTCCGCCCGGTAAGGCAAGGATGTTTATGTTTGTCAATAAATGTTGTTATTTGTCTATGCATTTGTGGCATTCTTTCTATGTGTGTTTTTTGTATCTGTGTCACTTCTGGCGAGTGGTGTAATGGCTATAAATATAAAGCCTTTGCTCCTCCCTTCTAGAGGGCACATTCCATGTTATGTTAGGTTGTTGGGCTAGAACCATACAACCTCTACTGAATAGTATAGGCAAATACAGTTTTTTTTCTTAAGATGCTTATACATGATTCTCTATTTCTAAGAAGTTTATTGCACCTTCTTTAGACTCGTTATACTCAGCTGTTTGATCCAGAACACTTGCGACCCGCTATTGAGGAGTTCTTAGAGAAGATTCAGTTCACAGATGCTTGCTTTTTGTATTCGCCTTCTCAGGTAAAAAATTTACTTTGTTTTTTCAATTGGATTTTCAAAACTATTCCTTAACACAGAAAAAATCAGAATTTGACTGTATTTACTAAGTTTTATAGCAATGTTTTAGTATTGTAGGTTCAGTTTTTTATTATTAACCATAATATATTTTCATATGATACTGTTAGTAGAACTAAAATAGTTACTGCTTAATTAAATAACATCTACAGGGTGGTAACACAACCTAGAAATCAGGGAATTCTCAGGGAACTTTTTAATTCTGGAAATATCGGGGAATTCTCATGGAATTTTTCAAATTTTGCAAAATATCAGGGAATTTTTTCTATTTTGGATTTCTTAAACAGTGGGTTTAGGTTCTTGTGATCACTACTAACAGGCACTTGATAAAAAAAAAATTCTCGTTGATCCGATTTGCCGGAACCTTGGAGGAAGGATCAATCTCTTTCACGAAACCATGTTATAAAATGATTTTCTGATCACATGATTCCTCTAAACTTATTCAGATTTTAGAGAATGTAGAAAAGTTAGGTAGGCTAAGGCTAACCCATAATTCTTGCGATATCAGGATTAAATTGTGTGTATTGCATGTTTTTTACTTAATTGTAATATCAGGGAATTTTTTTGTGAAAGTATCAGGGAAATCATGGAAATATCAGGGAACTTTTTTTTCTAGGATTTTGTAACCACTCTGATCTACATTGTGAGTCACTGAATTAAACTGATGATTCATTTAACCAATAGTCTGTAAAAATAGTATTGAAAAATATGACATTTGTGGCTATTTTTACTGTACATATTGTCCACACATAATTGTTTATTTAGAAGGTCACTTTTTTCAGTGACGCTGAAATTACGCCTGTATGAATTAATAAGTAGTTGCATTAAATGACACTTATTGTACTAAAGCTTTAAAATTGGATTACTTACTTTTAGATTGCTCTTGCTGCTATTGCATATGGTGCTAAGAAATTTAAAGAAAATATTGATGGGTAAGTAGTTTTAGTTATACTTTTATTTTGTAATGTTTTTTTTTGTTGTTGTTAATGTTTTTAATACAAATCTTTTTCTTTTCTAGATATATGTGTGATATTTTGTTTGATGATAATCCAGACAAATTTGCCTACATGAGAGATGCAATCAAAAGTAATATTATTTTATGCCATCATATTACCTTTTGTAATAAATATTAATGCACTTATGTGTTTTTAATATACGGGAGACCGGGGCACAATGGACCACCCCCTATTATTTATTTTGTATATTTTCCAAATTAGTTCTTATTATAAATAATAAATGGCATAACAGTCTTGATCTAGTTATTATGAAAAAGCATGTTGTTAGCTCACACTAAGGTCGACATTTTTTTATTATTGATATGTATTATAACCAGGTGAGAGTAAAAAAGCTCTCTCCTAGAAATTATCTTCTCATCATTAAAGTAAAATTAGTTGTACAAAGTGGCTTAGCATAGTTGAAAGGCAAGATATTTGTCTTTCTATAGGATCTATAAATTAATTTCTGAAATCAAAATACAGCATATTTTAAGTTTGTTTTTTGTTCAACTACAATATGGGGCACTATGGACCACAAAATCTGGGGTACAGTGGGCCATGGTCCATTGTACCCCATGCAACTTTAGATATACTTTTAGTTTTAAAAAAAAAATGATGCAAGTCTTTCCTAATTATTAAAAGTTAAAAATTTGCTATAATAGTAAAATATTTTAATATATATTCTAATATTCACTTCTGAATGTAATAGATTTTTTTTCCCGATCTACTAATAGTGCTTGTTTTTTTAAACCAGAAGTAACAAATTATTAGTGACTGATAAATTATTAGTGAATTTATGTATTATGACTTCAAACAATAAGTGTTTTGAATAAGAAATGTATTTTTAAATACGAATGTGATACTAGAGTGTTAAATTATTTAAAACAAGAAGTTTAGAAATTTGAGTTGGTTGTAAAATAAATTTCAACATTTACATAACAGAAGTACAAGTACAATATCATAAATTTTTAAATTAATATTTGATTGCTGTTTATTTTTTTACTAACAAAAATGTGAGTTATTTGTTGTAGTTATAAACAGAGTTAGATAAAATGACGAGTTAAAAAAAACTTGCTGCGTACACAAGATTTGGAGTAATAATTTGCTGCAAAAAATATTAATAATAATTAACTTTTTTAACCTGTAGGGGCTATTGGATTATTATACATCATATGGATGTATGGATTTATTATACATCATAAAAACGCAAATTGTATAGAAATTGCAAATGTTAAATTACTAAAAATAGCCAAAATATTAGAGTAAAGTCATTGTCTTACAAAAGTTTATGTATCCTATCCATAAAAGGAAGAGGGGTGAAATATTTTTCTGAGCTGGGTTTGTAAAAAACGTTGAAATTTTTCCATTGATATTTTTTCGTATTTTATGCAAAAGTCATTTTTTTAAAAACATTGAAACAGATAATGTTTTTTTAATAACCAAAAATTTTCTGAAGGAGTCAAATATTTTCTGCGAACGGCGTTCGCGGTATTATCCAACCCTGGTTATAAATAATTGAGTAACAAACAAATTTTCTCAGAATTGGTAAAATGCACAAAATTGAAATTTTGTTAATTAAATTTTTAACAACATTGATTAAGGGAAGACTTTAAAAAGGTTAAAAAATTAATCTCGCATGAAAACGAAGATTCTTTGACCCACAGTTTGGCCCTGCACATTTGGTGTAAATGTGTATAGTAATAAAAAAAAGTGTTTTAACTAAGTGATCTTATAATTTTGAAGATAAAATTTAATGCTTTTGCTAATTTTTTTTTCATTTGCAAATTTTAATGTTCGGTCATACTTTTTTTTGTTTTCCTCATCTTTTCAATATTGACTGACAGTATATTTTCTCACTAAAAGAAAATTTAATGCAATTGGATACTTAAAATTCAAATAAAATAATTATTTTATATGTATTTTAATCTTTAAAAAGTGCAGATAAATGTTTTTAAGCAAAAAATAACATGGTCCATTGTACCCCGAACCTGGGGTACAATGGACCACTTTCTCACTTTTTCTTTCTTTTGTAATAAAAAAGTGAATTCAGAAAAAAGTAATTGAAATTATATTTTTTAGATCATGTATTTTTAAACCAGGATATTATATGTAATATATATATATATATATATATATATATATATATATATATATATATATATATATATATATATATATAATATATATATATTATATATATATATATATATCTTTTTCTAAACAAGTGGGATGAATATTTTTTTACTTATAGCGCAAAAAATGAAAAAGTGGTCCATTGTGCTCCGCTCTCCCCTATATGGCTTAAATATATTGAGAAAAATGTATTGAACCTAATTTTCTTGTAACAGTGTTTTTAATTAAATAATCGACTTAAATAAGTTTACATTAAAAATGGAATTACAAGATCACAAGTAAAATATTGTAGAATTTTTTTTTGGTATCAATTTAGTCATATTCATTTTTATTAAAAATGCATTCTAGACTTATGCTGTACACAAATAGTGTTCATATTACTGCAAAAGTGACTCACTAAAAACTATTTAATAAAGTTACAATTTAAAATCTTCCCCAATATTAACTTATGTAAAAAGCTATCCTTAATTGTGGACTATTGGTATGCATTACAATTATGGCCTCAATGAGGTTTTTAGCTAACATTGTTTATTTTGTACCTGGTATCATAAAATAACGTGTCACTTTTCTTCCTACACCCTTGTTTGTTTTTGTTTTCTAGCTATGTTTTTGATGCTGAAAAATGAAACCCCTTATGTAAATGATCAAGTTAGAGAAAAGTTAGCCAGTATAGAGAAAAAGTTAGAAAAATGCAGGAATCAAGAAAATAATCCGAGTAGTGCTGTGTAAGTAGTTATTTATGTCTTATTTGAAAAATACCCATCATTTATGTTAGCATTAATGAAAAAAGGTTATGTATGCTTAAACGAATGTGTAACTATTAATGTATATGAGAACCTCAAAAGAGTAAACATGTACTGACTGTAGTAAGATACAGAATTTTGAACAGTCAACTTTATTTTCATGATTATTGATTACTATTAGTATACTTGCTTCAATTTGTACTTAAATGTCAAAGTAGTAATTAGTTATGCCATGATAGTTAAGAAAGCAAAAGGATGTTTTTAAAAATTCCATCTGATTAAAAATAAATATTAATTTAAACTCATTATGTTTTTTAAATTATAAATATTTTCTGCTTACAACAGTTGTGAACATGAAGGATTGAGAAAATACAGTTTGTATATTTCATTCTTTGTTCACACTTAATTGTCTGCCCGTTTCTTGTCGGTGAAAAGTTCCTGTTCGATAATGTTTTGATTCAAAATTGGTTTTGTAACCTCATCAGTGAAAACTAGGATAAGAGCTCACAAAATACTTTATATATTTTTTTGTCTTTCTTGTTTTAAATTTAAAAGCACAAGTTTTAACCCACGTAGGGATAAGAAATTTCACTGAAGTGTAAACTTGTTTTCAATGCATGAAATTAAAATATTTAGTAAACATTTTAATTTCTTTAAACTTTTTGAAATTATATTTCTGTAGCAGATGATTGGAAATGATCCCTCTAGTCTCAAATGTTAAAAAATTTTAAAATTATAAAACTTATAAATTTTTACAAATTATGTGTGTTGCTGGAAAATGTGACAATCAAATGACAGGTTTATATGTCTGTATCCCGACTAAAATATTAATGTGTTGTGAATAAAATATTAACGCCGCCCCGGTGGCTGAATGGTTAGTGTACTAGCCTTTGGAGCTGCTGGGGTCGGGTTCGAATCCCGGTCAGGCATGGATGTTGTGACAGTCAATAAATGTTGTTATTTGTCTATGTGTTATTCCTTTCTTTGTGACTGTAAAAAATTCTTTCTGTGTCTGTCCCACTTGACGAAAGCTTATAAGCGGTTCTCTGAACAAGCACACAAGCTGGAATATATATGTATCATACCATACCATACCAAAATATTAACACGTCTAGGTTAATGAGCACAAAAGTGCATAGTCAAATCACTCAAATGAAACTCATTTTATTATTAGCATAGCAATAACAATGAGCAAACATTGGAAATTATTTTTGAAATATTAGGAAAGTTTATAAATCTTGTGAACTTCTTATTAAAAATGGTTTGCAGCTATCTGCTTTTGATACAAAATCTAGTATTAATTCTAACACTAGGACAAATTAATTTCATTTTTACCACAGGTTAATTGTTCCTTTTAATTTCTAAAAAACAATTTGATCAATTTTTTTTTATAAATGTGTTGTGAACTAAAATATTAATTATTTAGCTATAAAAGAAAACTAGAAGAACTGCAAGAAGAAGAAGACATAGAACCTGCACGAAAGTATTCTAGATTGCTAGAGGCAAGTCGCTGTTTCCTTTATTTATAACCCTAAAGTTTCAAAGATTTCTTTGAGCTACATCATCATCCAAGAAAATAATTATGCTATTTTCTATTTTAAATATGTAACTACAGGGTAGCACAAATAAAAGTGGCCTCATCTTGGAGATATGAATAAGATAGAATTGTTGCAAAGTTAAAAAGCCAATTCCAAAACAGGTTCGCTAAGCAAAGCTATTGATTGCATCAATATTTAGTCCAAATGAACTCTTGGTGAAATATTTGCCGGCAACTATACTATGGTTTGACAAGCTAGTTGGAATGCAATATGAACTGAAGGTTTGTACAGCTGTGGAAAAAAGTTCCCACTAATGATTATTTTGACCATTATATTTATCCTAGAGAATCAAACCTTTCTGTTAAACCCAAAATTGATGGCAAGACAACATTTGCATAATTATATGAAAAAATTGCAATCTTTACCTACACATTGATCAACTCTCACACAGCTGCAACTCACATTTACTCACTAAATGTCCGAATTTGCCAACATTAGTCCATGTCAATAATAGTCTTATTTGCCACAATAGTCCAAGAGTAGCTCTAATGTGAGCTAATCCAATCCAACCAGTCAGGTTGGCTAAAAGATTTAACTCTTGAATAATATTTAATTTCAACTTGAAGGCTTCCTGTGGACTTATATATTTTTTTCTCGCCGAGTATCTCGATGTATTTCTACCTCTATGCAGCGGAAACTTTTATTTGTGCCACTCTGTACAATTTTGAAATTTTCTTAGTGTGTAATATTTTATTTTAATTATGAGTTTTGGAGTCGTTGTTTTTTAAAAAATCTTTTTGAGCACAATTATTCCAATTCAAAATGCTGCTGTTTTTTGTATATTTATTATATTTACTTCAGCTGTATTTTTAATACAGTTAAATTGATGCTGGACATAAGCTTTATTACAGACTTTTATTGTTACTTAACTTGTTTGTTATGAATTTTTGTGTGTTTTAATTTTAACTGTATTAATTTTTTTATTGTTTATATTACAATTTTACAAGATAATAATTAAAACAGCAATCATTAGAAAGCTTCTTATCTAGAAAATAAGTGAAAATTAGGTGTTGAGTATGCACAGTAAATTATGTTAAATGTGAAAATACAGATCTAAAAATTATTTCACGTGTTACAACATTTTGAAAATATTTTATGTTTTCTTTCGCATTTGTCTTTACAATTTATAAAAGTATTAGACCCCAAAAGTATACTATTTATCAATAACTTTGTATGTATTGCCTCTAGAGGTTTGATAAGACAAGGGGGTTACTATAATTTATGTATTTTGTCCTTATTTGTCTTATTCCTTAATATTTTAGAATGAAGAATCTCAAATGATGGAAGATGAACAAAACCTTGGTGTAACTTTTTTGAATCACTGATGACTTGTACATTTTTTAAAAAACCTGATGTAAATAAATGAAATTATTTATTTTTGTTTTTGAATCGGGCTGTATATTATATTTATATAGAAATAGACCACAAACAATATATATATATATATATATAAATATATATATATATATATATATATATATATATATATATATATATATATATATATATATATATCTATATCATAAATGGCGACTTCTGTTTGTTTGTTTGTTTGTTTGCTTTGATAGGACGCAAAAAACAAAAACTTAAGAACCACGCAACAGATCGTCACGAAACTTGGCACAAAAAATTCCTCTCATCTCCAGAACAAGCATAGGCTAAGAATTTTTCGAATCGGACCATTCCATCTAACCCCCCTATCGTTTTCGAACGTTTTAAGGGGAAAATACACCACTTTCGCTCAAATCCGATCATTTTTTTCATGGGGTGGGGGGGGCTTCGTGATGCCATCAGCAGAAAAATTTAAATAAAACTTTTAGAAAACAATTGAAATTGAAAATGTTTAATTTATTTAATATTTGTTCATTGCTTCAGAAACTAGATAATAATTTGAAAAAATTAATTGATATGTTTCAAAAGTGATGTAATCCTACCAGTCTCCATTCTATTTATTTTATTGTGCCTATATGATTTTAATTATGAATTTTTTAAAAAGCATAGTTGAGCTTTTACTTGAACTATGTTGTTTTTTTGAAAGTCATTGCACTACAGATGCATATTATGGTTTTATGTCTTATTTTTTTCGCCAAATACTTTGCAAACTCGCCAAGTTTTTTTTATTACAAAAAACGTACCAAATGAGGCAATTTTTATAATGCTGGTTGTGCGAAGTTCATTGCACGAGAACTGAATGGTGTGTGTTGTTAGCCATAATCATTTTCTCGCCAAATTTGCAAAAAAGTGCCAAATGCAGCATAAAAAAAAAATATTTATTCGGGAAATATTTATTCGGACTTCATTCGGTGGAATTTTACTTGTATGCGTTTTTTAAATCATCCTTGATTTTTTAATGTAGTTGTTTTTTCATATAAGTAAGCTGGATTCTGTACTTTAATAACGAACGGTATCAGCAACATAAGCTTATTAGAAAGCAAATAAACTTATAAAAACATGCAAATCGTTTGCTGTTTGCTGGAGTAGCTTATTTTTTAATTCTTACTGATTATTTTTTACATAAATAATGTATTCTCTTTAATTTGAGCTTCTTATCAAAGGTATTTTTGAAATTAAATAATAATCATACTGTCTATATCCCAAGATGGGGTAATTAAATGAAAAAATTAACTGGGTAATCTTCATATCCTTATGTAACTCAAATGAAAGAAAAAATAGGATTTAAATTGAACTATTAAATTATTTTTTCACCTCTCTACCCGTGCACGTCGGGTATAATAACAGCTAGTTATATATATAGAAAAAGGCGACTTTCTGTTTGTTTGTTTGTATAGGGGGGGAAGGGGGGGGGAGGGGGGGGGGGGGGAGGGGGGGGGCGGGGGGGGAGAGGGGGGGGGGGAGGAGGGGGGGGGGGGGGGGGGGGGGGGAGGGGGGGGGGGGAGGAGGGGAGGGGGGGGGGGGGGGGAGTGGGGGGGGGGGGGGGGGGGGGGGGTGGGGGGGGGGGGGCGGGGGGGGGGGGGGGGGTGGGGGGGGGGGGGGGGAGGGGGACGCAAAAAACTTTAAAACCACGCAACAGATCGTCACGAAATTTGGCACAAAAATTCATCTCATCTCCAGAACAAACATAGGCTAAGAATTTTTTGAATCGGACCATTCCTTCTATCATTTTCGAACGTTTAAGGGGAAAAAATACACCACTTTCGTGCTTACCATACTTCACTAATACACCACTAGAAAAATTTAAATAAAACTTTTTAGAAAATAATTGAAATTGAAAATGTTTAATTTATTTAATACTAGCAAATTTATACCCGTACTTCGCACGGATTAAAAAAAATATCAAATCGATCCAAGTATGTGTACCATAACCTGTTATAAAATCATAAACTTAAGTTATTCTCTTCCCACTCGTTGTCAAGTAAAAAATCCCAATTCATTGCCCTAATATTCTAAAATCAAAAATACGCTGTAAAATGCACTCATAAATGTCATCACAATTCCCTCATAAATACATAAAACCTTTTAACTCTTTTGGGTTGCGTTGGGTGCCTATTCAGGTGTTGGCTCGTCACTTGACTGTGGTTCTAAAATACGACGCCCGTCGCCAATAGCCCTCGTGTAGCTCTAGTGCGACGATAATTCAAACCAAACCAAACTCTTTTGGCTCGTTTTGGGAAATAATTTGGCGTGAAAATAGATATAGCTACAAACACACCCATTATACAGCTCTAACACAACGACCTTAGCACAACCAACAAGCATATACATTATTTTTAAAAACATTTTGCCCATTTGACGAGTTTTAATAAATAATTTGGCGAGATTGGCAACATATTTGGCGAAACAATAAAGACATAAAACCCTGATATGCAGCTGTAGTGCGATGACCTTTATTAACCATCATTGTTCAGTAATAGCTTAACAAACATTTTGTCTATTTGGCGAGTTTTAATTAATGAATTGTCGAGATTGGCAACGTATCTGGCGAAAAAATAAAGACATAAAACCCTAATATGCAGCTCGTGCGATGGCCTTTATTGACCATCATTGTTCAGTAATAGCTTAACAAACATTTTGCCCATTTTGCGAGTTTTAATTAATAATTTGGCGAGAAAATAAAGACCTAATATGCCGCTCTAGAACTTATAGGTTAACTACACATTTATTGCCTGAACATGCATATTTGTAATCAACAGAATCTTCATTGAAGAAATCATCAACTAAACCCACAATAAATCCAGGAATGGAGACTGGTCGGAAATACGTCACTTGAAACATAATTATTATTTTCAAATAATGAATTTAACTTCTATTTATTTTTGTTGAAAATTTTATTTAATTTTTTCAGCAGATGGCATCAGGAAAGTAAAAAAATGATCGGATTTGAGCCAAAGCGGTGTTAGTTTTTCCAGAGAAAATGTCGAATTTTCTCTAAAAAATAGATCATTTTGAGCTCTGAAACTAAAACTTTATTCTGTAACTCAAGTCATGAACATACGCCATTTGTGCCAAGTTACGAGTCAAACAAATGTATAGTTTTTGAATCTATGAGAGACATACATACACACAAAACTTCATTTTTATTATTATAGATTTGTTCATTGTCTTCAGAAACTAAATTAATAATTTGAAAAAAAACAATTGATATGTTTCAAGTGACGTAATCACTACAGTTCCATTCCTATTATTTTATTGTGCCTATAATGATTTTAATTATGAATTTTTTAAAAGCATAGTTAAGCTTATACTGAACTATGTTGTTTTTTGACGGTCGTCGCACTACAGATGTCATATTAGGGTTTTATGTCCTTCCTTTTTTTTTCGCCCAAATACTTTGCCAAACTCGCCAAGTGTAATTACAAAGAAACCGCGCAAAAGAGCATTTTTTTAAATCAGCTGGTTGGTTGTGCGAAGGTCCTTTGCGCCATAGCTGAATTTTTGTGTAATGGTAGCTACATATTTTCCCTCGCCAAATTTTCGAAAACAACGACCACTAAAGACCCAAATGGAGCTAAAATTTTGTTATTCGGAAAGAAATAACTATGACATTATCTGTTAATTTATATATAACCATTTTTTAAATTTTGAATTTTTAAGGTAATGGGTAAGTAACGGGATTCTGTACTTTATAACGAACGGTAACACGCATACATAAAGCTTATTATTCTATAACGGATTGAATGATAGATTAATTGAACTGACGCTAATATAAAAAATGCAAATCGTTTTGTTGTTTGCTGGAGTAGCTTATTTTTAATTATTACTGATTTAATCTTTTTACTTGAATATGTTATTCTTTTTAATATTGAGCTTCGTATCAAAGGTATTTTTGAAATTAATATTAATCATAGGTACACATATCGGTAAGATGGGTAATTAAATGGATAATTCTGTACTGTGTAATCTTCATTCTTATGTAACTCAAATGAAAGACAAAAAAAAAAAGTTTTAAACTTGGCTATTAAAGTTATTTTTTTCACCTCTACCCGTACAACGTCGGGTATAACAGCTAGTACTAAATAAACAAGTCCCAGATTCAGCTTCTTAATGCTGTATACAAGTTTATTAAACAAAAAAAACCTCTCTTTTTGAAAATTTATTTGAAAAAAAAAAGGAACAGATACAATTATAACAAGTTACTCTTTATTATTAGCTAAAATTTTAGCGGTCTGTGGACTTTTTTTTTGTATAGGACGAAAGAAAAAGTACATAAAAAATGAAAACCCTTTCGCTACCCTTGTGCGGACGAATTGTTTCAGATAAAAGGAATTGACTGTTTTAAATAATGTGGAAACAATGCGCAGTCCCTTATCCTCAGGTTCCCAATACTATTATTCCTGCAAATGGGGCAGGCCAAAGAGGACTTCCTCCAGTTTATTTATGAGGGAGTGCAGAAGAAATGGCCGAAATTGATTCGCCACTGGCCGGCCTGTTATCTTGTATATCCTCGCACCGTTGAGGCCAATATGGAGATCTCTCGTCCTTTTAGCTCCGCTTAGGAGAACTTGATAGTGGGCAACTTTGAAGTTTAGTTGGCTGTTCACTCCTGGTCTTGATCCAGAAAAGACAAATGCGTGCCGTGGGTGGTTTCGCGGCCAGACGAAATAGTCCGCGGCTGGTAGCCGGGTTCTTATCCACCGGAACCTGACTTAGCATGATCCACTTCGTTGACCAGGGATCGAAGAAACTGCTAGCATCCCGATCTTCACTGGTGACTTCCCGGCTTTGAAGAACTGGTCGGAGTAGCTTCCGTCAGCTTCTTGCGGTTCGAGGTGCATAACTCACGGCAGCCACCTGACTTGGTGAATCTTCAGTTTGCCCCACCGGTCGGAGAACTGCTAGGATTCCCGATTTGCCATTTTGGGCTTGAAGAACGCTGTCGGAGTAGCTTCCATCAGTTTCCATCGGTTCGAGATGCATGAGGAACTGAGTTTCTTGCATCCCTGGATATTGAAGCCCTAGGATGAATGCTAGCCGTCTCGCTTGGAGCTTTTTTCTTCATCGGCGCATTCTCCGGTCGGATTGCCTTAGGAAGGCGCAAATTGTATCCTTGAAGACATTGGTACAATCCCTTTCTATTGCCAGATCCTTCAATAGGTGCTGGCTCCAACACCTTCGGCGTTGCAATCATCACTTTCTTCTCCAGATAAATGGTGCTGTATCGATTCTTGCTCCATAGCCACGGGGTAACCACTAAGATCTTTAACGAAATATAGCCGACGATTTTAAAGTCTTTGTACTAGCTTTTAAGTTTCGTAGATGACAGTTTCCAGCAAGTAGTTTATAGTATAAATGAATTCAAAAACCGTTAAGTTTTTTAAATCATTTTGAATCTTATAAGCTCGTTCAGTTTTTAAGTTAAGAAAAAAACACCAATCAAAAATCTTTAAATAGGAATTTTATTTATATCTCGTAAACTTTTAAGAACGTAGTAAAAAAAAAGATACGGGATACGAAATCACAGTAATAAAATTAAAAGGGCCGTTGAGTTAAATATTTTAAATTCCATTTTCATTCAATATTTTCATCTGTTGCCATTTTCGTCCAAACGTACGAGAAACTTTATTAAAATAAAAAAATAAAAACTTTTGAAAAAATATTTTTTTTATGTGAATACGAGTTTGCGATGAGATTGTCATATCACAATATAGTTTTTTGATAGTTCATTGAAGTCCAAGGATTAGTTCAGTGAAGTTTAGATTTATAGTATAGTGATTAAATATTATTTCTTTTGTATCGTCAAAAAATCATGTTTGTATTTTTAGGATTAAATCAGCAAGAAATGGGGAAATAAAAACACCAAACATTGTTAATTGCATCATTCGCGAATAGTGATGAAAAAGCAAACTAGTATCGATGCTTACTTCCGACGGCGGGCCCCTCAAAATGTTATGTATCTGCCCTCAGACAGGGACGATTTGAATCATTACAAAAGCTGGGGCCCTTTGATCTGAGGGTGCTTTTAATGATCGATTTACTTGTCAACAATCAGAGGTGTGTCATTTGTCAAAAGAGTACAGTAGATATAGATTTTTTTTTTTTTTTGGAGGGGTGGGGGGGTGTGGTCTTTGTTACGTTTAGATGATGGCCCTTAGACGAAAAGTCTGCTATTGCAAAGATGCCGTGGGCAGGTTGAGTGTTACTTTGCCACCGAAAAATGGCCCAGTCATTCTTATGGAAGTCACTGCAGTTTACACTGCCCTGGCCCACGGCAGAGTAGAGATACCATTATAAAGCACGGAAATATATCATCAACCCTGGGAAAAGGTGTCTGTTCGTGTTGTTTTCCACTGTTTTGCAATTTTGTTTACAACTGGTAGTGGTCAATAGTAGTCCAGTGAGATAGGATTTTTAGAAAATATATAAAGAAGTTATTTCTTATAATAACTGTCATTGAACGGGATTTGACCAATTCAAATATTTTAGAGACGGGAACCATAAAAATTTGAATACTATAAATTATTATTGCCTATAATAGTTGTTAATTTCTTATTAAATGTTACTTTTTGTTGGTGAACGTTCTAATGTTAAACAAATTATGAACAATCATAAACGATTATAGAATAATTTACATTCATCCTTTATTCATTATTAATAATAGTTATTTAAGTAGTAATAATTATTTAACTAATACATATTTTTGTTAACCCTCTAATGTATTGTTTTCGCCCCGAAAAGATATATATGTATCTTAAATACTTATACATTATGGGGAAAATACTGAAAAAATTTTAACTGCATAAGATTTTAAATAATTTCAATTTTTTAAATTTTTTCCATGTGATAAAAAATCAACTACGAAATTCCAATTTTGATAATAATGACTGGAAAACTACTAAATATATTTACAAATAACCCTCTATAACTAATAATTAATTTTTCAAAACAATTTGTATTTAGTTCTAAAATTATTATACTTTAAATACTGCCAAAGACGTAATTTCACAACTGTTAATAACCTCACTCTTGAATTTTGAATACACTTTTACTACTGTCATCTATGAGTAACTAAAACTT